>JANSTW010066808.1:0-10689 GCA_027564275.1 Diadocidia ferruginosa | reverse complement strand
CAAAAAATGTGCTTTACATAGAGATATGTCGAATGTTGATGTTTGTAAATATTATTTTTGGGCTTTAGTTAAATCATGACATATCGATATTTGACATATTTTTATTATTATATTATCTTCGGAAAATCCGGTCCGTTTTGAAAACGGTAGCGTTTCCTTGCTTAAGTGCCATAGCTTTAGTCTTACTTAAGCACAATTTAGATAAGTTTTATTGTAAAACTTCTTTATTGTGAAAAAAATAATAATAATAATTAGATTTTGTACCAAACCTCCAAAAAACCGTCGGTAAGTTAACACAAGGGGGTATTCACATTTGGAATTCATGGAAGTCATATGATAGTCATGGCAGTCATATGGAAGTCATATGAAAGTCATGAAAGTCATATAGAAGTCATATGAAAGTCATATAAGTCATATGGAAGTCATATGAGAGTCATATGGAAGTCATATGGAACATGGAAGTCATGGAAGTCATGTGGAAGCCATATGAAAGTCATGTGGAAGTCATGGCAGTCATATGGTAGTCATATGGAAGTCACGGAAGTCATGGAAGACATATGGAAGTCATAGAAGTCATATGTAAATCATATGAGAGTCATATGGAAGTCATGTGGAAGTCATATAGAACATAGAAGTCATATCTGCCGGTTTGTCCGTGCTGACGAGCGCAGTGCAGCTGGAAGTCGTAAACGTGGGAGCATTAAATAATAATATTTAGAGTTTAGGAATCGCTACGGCTAGATTGAGAAAAGGAAGAAAAGTATAGTTGAGTTAATGGTCATTTGGGGAAAACCCGGCCAAGTAAATCTTCTGTACCATTTGTGTTTGTGCACGTAGGCTCGGAAGTAAATTAAAGTGAAACAAAAACAAATAGTTAATAATAATAATTAAACAAATAATAGTATAGAAGTTATACAAAGTTTGTTCCAAGGCTGATGACGTATAAAGTACGGAAACATACATCATAAACCAAATTTTTTGAGATTATTAGGCATAACAAATGCAATAATCAGCGTATAAGTATATAACAGTCAGTTTGTACTTATAAATATTTTCAAAAAGAAATTTGTTTTTAATTTATTTTTTCAAATCTATTTAAGTATAGGTAGTAGGTACATATACAAATATTAACATAAATATTTCTTATTAATATTTTCAGATGAGCGACAAGATGTCCAAAAGAAAACCTTTACTAAATGGATTAATGCTCACTTATCAAAGGTACGTCAATTATTATTAATAGATACGCGGAAATTGAAATCGATTTGATCAATTTAATTGTACGAAATTAAAATAATTTTCTCTGATAAATGTTTCCATTTAATGGTTTCATAAAATCATTTTATCGTTTATGAAGTTATGTAAATTTATTTGTAAAGAAGATTATAAAATATATATTTTTTTAAAAATCATTTTATGATGATGCACTTGCCGCATATTTAGTAAATAAATAAGATAAACATATACATTCGTGATAATCGTAAAGGTAAATAGAAGATTTTTTCCTCAATTAAGAGATGCTTGCGAAAGGTAAGGTGTTTTATATCATTTTAAGTATAACTGCGTGCATATACTTTAATGCAGCTCGCGTGGTTATAATTTTCGTTTACTTCTTCTTCAAGATGATTGGAAATTTATTTTATTGCCGTCGTAATTATATATGAATGAATTTTTGTTTATATTTAATCAATGTTATTATAGCTGTTTATGTATAGAGCCGGTTTTATTTAAGTGTAAATATTAATATCGTTTTATTTTTTGGTAAATTAAATGTATAGATTGTTACGCCATCAGGACTTTATTTTTTTACTTAATTTTTATCTTGTGTGGGTTGCATATATTATTTTATAATTGATTTGCGGAAAGGTGCGGTAATTTTTTGCATTAAAATTACAATTGTTTTTTTTTTATTTTAGTCAACTTGTCCACCAGTGAAAGATTTATTCGTTGACCTAAGAGATGGACATAAATTGCTTGCTCTGTTAGAAGTGCTAACAAATGTTCAATATGTAAGTTTTGTAATTGTACTCCAAAATGTTACTCTACAATTAAAATATTTAAATTAAATTTAAATTTGCTAACTAAGGTACTTAATAAGAGCGATTTGTTGCGAAACTTTCTTATTATCTAATCTATACAGTTTGACCAATTTTATTAGGCGTTATAAGTTATAACTATATAAATTGGTAGAATTTTTGATAAAATCCATTTTGTATGAAAAATTGATAGTAGCGTTAAGACCTAACACCTTAAAATTTGTAGACAATTTTACCAAGAAAAATAATCCAAAATGGTGGATTAATTCAAGATGAATAATTTATGATTAATAACTTATGCCCAAATATTACCGTATGTTTTTTTGTAAAACTATAGTTTAAGTGTTTTCTGATTTTGTATTCAAGATGGCGGATTTAATAAAATTTCCGTTATCTTCGTCCTTTATTAACTGATTTTCATGTAACAGAATTAATTTGGTCAATAAAATAATAATTTAGCAGAAAATATACGTTTAAAAGTATAAAAATTAAATATGGCGGATTTATTCAAAATGATCTTTTAATAAATATCTATTTGTTTTATAAAGTTGCGCTCAAATTGAGTTATGGTTTTACGATACACAACAAATCGCTCTGGCTAAGTTCTTAAGTAAATTAAATATTTTAACAAATCTTTTTTAGAAACGTGAACGAGGTGATATGCGAGTACATCACATAAATAATTTAAACAAAACATTACAAGTGCTGCAGGAGAACGGCGTTAAACTACTTAATATATCAAGTGAGGATATTGTTGCGGGCAATACAAAGCTTACGCTTGGTCTTATTTGGATTATTGCGCTAAGTTTTGATGGGCAAAGATTGGTCAATTCACAGGCGGTCAATGGGCTGGAGAAAAGTCTGCTGAATTGGGTTCGGCAATTTACGGGTCGTTTTAATTTGAAAATAAATGACTTTTCTACAAGTTGGTCAGATGGACTGGCCTTTCTGTACGTTCTGTACGGAAATGTACCTGAGTTTGATTTAAATGCAGCTGTAAAATCACATCCAATTGCTAGGTTAGTTTTTTTTGCAAATTGTAGGGGTGCTTGTAATAACTAAGTATGTCGCAATAAAAGTATATAGTTAAAAGATTTATTAAGCGGTATACAGTTTATGAAACGGCAATATGATCACACAATTTCTATCTGTTAACTTTGTTATTTTTAAAATATTTACTTTTTTCGACAGTGAATGCTATCTAATTTGAAATTTATCATTTCGGTTTTTACTTGCAAAAATTCGCTTGAGCTATAACCTACTTGAAAATTTGCTTGATTTCAAGGCACCATCTACATGGTGTTGTTTATTTAACTCCACTGATTACGGGTTAGCCTAGAAATAGTCCAAATCATGTCGATATAAGTAAATTTGACACAAATTTTTGAATGCTCAATCGAAAGATATTTCAACAGTATTTAATTTTCGTTGATCGATTAGCATGTTCCTAAATTTCAATCTTTTTAAAAGATTTGTATGGTCAAAATTCAACTAATTATATCTCACATCTTGTTTTCTCAGGCATACTTAGTACAAGAAACCCGCTAATTCTAGATTTTTTTTTTATACTAATATTTCTCGTTCTTAGACTTCGTCTGGCCTTTGATCTGGCCGCCAGAAATCTTCAAATTGATCCACTCTTGGATCCAGAAGATGTTAACACAAATAAACCGGATAAGAAGTCAATATTAATGTATGTTATGTGTTTGTATCATGCTATCGATGCTCGTAAGATGGAACAAGGCAGCATACATGATTTAGTACAACATTTCGGAAGCAATGAAGAAATACAATTACTCGACGAAAAGGAGGAGCAAGCGGAAGAAGATGTTGAAGATAATCATCAAAACACCGCAAATATTGTCGGAACATTCCAGAAACCATTCCATGTTGGTAATATAACCGCTTTAGATGAGATCTCATTAGGTAAATCGACAGATGATTTAAACAAGCTTCCGTCGCCAATACAAAGAAGTGCAACCTTTACAATATCGAAAAATGTCGAGACCACGTCCACACTTTCTGCCGGCCCAGATAAGTCTGAACAAAACTTTCCATTTTTTATAGAATCCCAATCACGTCCCATGTCTACGGCAACGAATGCATCCATTGAAATTGGCAGCTATCAAAATGCAATTGAAGTGGTTCTGACGTTGTTGCTTGAAGCCGAAGATGTTCTATCCAAAGATTTAGCCGAGAGTACGGACCTTGCCATTGTCAAAGAACAATTTCAAGAACATGAAGATTTTATGATAAAATTAGCTGAATATCAACAATATGTGGGCGGTGCTCTGGAGGAGGGGGCTCGTCTAATGTCAGAATCACAAATTAATCCGGGACTATCGTTGGAAGATCAAAACGAAATAAAGCATCAAATGTTTCTGCTTAACGAAAGGTGGGAAACGTTGAGGATTCGAGCGCTGGCAATACAAACGAAAATTCATACACAATTGGCCAAAGTACAATTGGAAAAGATTGAAGAATTAAAATTTCTACTTACAAATACGGAAGACAGGATATCCAGAATGGCTGAGGTGGACGCAAGTCCGGATATTTTGAAACAACAAATTGAAGAACATCAACAGTTGGAACGTTCTTTAGAAGAACAAAAACATCTAGTTGAATGTTTAAGTAATTTGGTTGTAATTGTTAATGATGAATCATTCAATGATTTAGAGGATAAGTTGGCAGGACTTGGCGAACGATGGTCACACGTTGTTAAGTGGACTAAAACGAGATATGAGCGCTTGCAAGCGGTCAGTCTCAATTGGAACAGGTTGAACAGGGGCTATTCAGTTATATGTAAATGGATGGACAATAGAGAAAGTGATCTAAAGGCGATGGAAGGTAAAGAGGTGACGGAAATCGGCAATGTTATGAAACGAATGAATGATTTACATTATTGTGCAATGGATTTGGATGTGTTAGCCAAACATTTGGTCGAACTGGAAGTGACATGTCAGCAGCTACTACCGTCTTCTGGGACAATAGCGGAAAAGTTGGAAAACTTAGGTGATCGTTGTGAAGCGTTAAAACAAATTGTCGAAATTCAACAAACACGTATCGAAGGAATGGGCTTCACAATTAAGCCCTCGTCAAAAGATAAAATTGACCGTCCCGAATCATGGATTGATTTTCAATATAAAATCGTTCAAACTGGTTCAGATGATCACCAGGATGGCGATCTATCGCCACAGTCCAATAAGAAACGTAAGCTTCATATGCCGGAAAATGTTCGACAATTAAAAGGCAAAATTCAAGAAATGAACATATTTGTTAATGATGCTGAAGCTAAATTGGATGATTTTAAGCAAATGAACCTTAAGCAGCAGGCAACATTGCTTGCCACATTGGCCGAAGATATCAAAGAGAAAATTGACGAATACGCTAGTGTTAAAGATTTGCTGGAACAATGTAAGAAGGAGCAAGATATAAATTTAAATGTTGAGGCCCAAGAGATTTGTGACATTGGATCTCGGTACGATCAAATTAATTTTAAAATTGAAGACTTACAAGTCGTTCATAAGAACGATGTGATCAAAGAGAAATTGTACACAAATCTGACTGCTTTTAAGCTTGTGCTGGCCGATTGTCGAGACTGGTTTAAACAGAACTCTAATAAGGCCAGTAAAGAAGATCTTGAGAATCGCCTAAGCTACATGGAGTCATTAAATCCGGAAATAAACGAATCAAAATCATCAATCAGCTCGAATCCGTCGTCCGATTTAAAAGAATGGAAACGAGATTTTGATCAATTCTTTGAAAGTTGGATCGACATGAGACGAGCCTTGTCGCGGCTTATCCAGGAGATCAACGGTCACAATGATGACGATCATGTCAATGAATCACGTCAAAAACTGGAGGATTTTATCAATGAAACAGAGGAGACATACATCGTTATAGCCGACCTCAACGAGATGGACAAAAACTTAAGTAGATTAAATGATCTCAAAGACAGATACAATGAATTACAAGCACTCCTCTTGTCGATAAGCGACAAACTAAGTCAATCGTCAGAAAACGACGATTTATCGGAAGTGTGGGAAAAACTTCCGAATCTTATAAACGAACGAATTATCAAACAAACGACAGCGGTTGAAAATTTAAAACATTTTAACAATGAATACGAAGATATTGTTAGATTCTTGAAGAAAATAGAGACGGCACTTTGCGAAGACATCTTTATTGTGGGTGAGGTTCAGGGATTATTGAAAATGTCCGAAAAGTACTTGGAACATGAAACAGAAATTAAAAAACTCGAGATTGACATAATTAGTGTAAAGAATTTTAGCGAAATTATTGTTAAAGATAGTGAGGACGATCACAAGCACGTTCTGACGAAAAAGGTTAAAGACCTTAACGAGCGCTACACCAAAATAATCGACCTGTTTCAAAAAAATTCGAAAAAACTTCATCAGATTCAAGCTCAAACCGAAGGCATTCTGGAGCGAATCGATAAAACCGAATTGTGGCTAAACGATTTGGAAATGAATACGCCACGAAACACAAATGCTGAAATTTCCAATTCCAATGAATTGTTTCAGATAAAAACGAAATTTCAAACGCTCAAAGAGACATGCGAACAACGAACGATTGCGTTTCGTGAGCTTAACGAAAGTGGCAGCGAAATGTTGCTGCAAATTGACGATTTAATGCAACAGAAGTCAAATGAAAAGCGTTACTCGTTTTTGGCCAAACAATTTACGAAAATTAATGCACGCTGGAATGCGGTGACAGCAAAAGTCTACAATCGAACGGCTCTACTGGAACATATATCCAGTCAATTGGGTGAATTTAAAACGCTTATCGTAACCGAAACGGGCTATTTAGATAAGCTGGAGAAATGTTTGCGTAAAAGTCCGAAAAATGCGGCCGATGCTGAGGAAATCTATGAGGAATTAGATGTAAGTTCATTGAAAATACTTTGATTATATTATGTTTAAAAAAATCCGACCGGCCGTAAATTTAAAATCTTTGTGTTTTTTAAGTTAGCACCAAGATCATGCGAAATGGTAAAATTGTCTATATAATTGATTTTTATCATTTCGGAAGATCTTGACCACGAGGGAGAAACCATTAGAAAAATGCTGTTCATGATTTCTGATTTTCGAAATAATTTCTTATGATTTCCGAAAATGGGTTTTCCCTTGACCACCTTTATAAAAAATATTTAAATTTATCTGTTTTTTAGGATTTGGAAAACAATATCCGAAATCATTCAGACGAACGTTTGGAAAAAATCCAAGAAATTGGCGGTGAACTTATCGATCATCACATTCTGACCAAATCGATAAGCGACGAAGTTGACCGAATAACGGAACGTTGGAATTTATTACAACATCAGGTATGTGCAACATCAAAATCTTTTGCGTGATTGTAATTTTCTTGTTTCTTGCATAATTTTCTTTGAGCATGTATTTTAAGTGTTTTGTAATGATATGCGCCGCAGTTGCATGATTCTATCGAACAAAAAAACCCGATTTTTTCAGGCAAAACAACACGAACAAATGCTGCAGAAAGCCGTTTCCGAAGCCCAAACTTCGGAGACGCGTATTTTGACGCTGCAGCAATGGATTTATCGTGTGGACAGCATACTCAAGGAACACATTGAGAACGACACGACAATGGAAGATTTGCCACATGATTTTCAGGTATTTTCTATTCTCAAATCATTTACTAATAAAACTCTTATGTGAATAATTGGAATGACGTAAAAAATACAATAACTTTTATATATTTCTGTATATTCTAATATTAACACAATTTATTTCATGATTTAATTCTTAAAGACGAGATGAGAATTATTATGATTTTTGTAACATTTTATTCATGAAGATATTTTTGATAAAATATTGTTAAATTTTTTTTAGCGACTTATTGAAGAATTTGAGAAAAACGAGGAGATTCTAAAAGAGATGCATTCGGAAATTGAGTTATATCATGAAAATGGAAAGGTGGAAGCGGCCAATCGGCTACAGGATCAAGTGGATCTATTGGAGGTATTTTTAATATAATTTTTATTTAGAAACTTACAAAAATTTAATAATACTTCTGTAATTTTCCGACTAAAATTTATCAAATTTATTAATTTGAGCTGAGAACTTTTGTTGTTTCCGAGTTATCTGCGGTATAGGAACTTGTTAAAGTCATAGTTTGGCAAAAGTACGATTTCTAAGTTTGCATGTTTTTTAGTTGAAAAATCGAATTAAAATATCGATAGAGAAAAAAAAATTATATTCGGTCAGGTCTAGTCTTGTTGTGGTTTTTCAAAAATAACGAATCTTATCTCATTATCTTAAAACAAGTGTCTCTATAAATAATATACTGACACAATTTCGCATTATCCAGATTATTTTTTTTCATACTACATTTATTAGTATTTTCTTATTGTCCATCATTTTTTTATATAAATAAGTTTTTTAGGTTTTAATCTTATCTCAATCATATGATGTGAGCCCTAACTATTTGTATTTCGTCGTAAATTGTCCATGTCCTGAGTGTCCAGTTGTAAATGTAAATAAAATTAACAAAAATTATTTATAAAATTTATCTTTATTATAAAAAAATCGTTTAATTGGCTTGAACGATATTATCGATCCATGAAATGAAAGCACTAACTCTTACATAGAATGATGGAGCATTAGCTTGACCACATGGAATGAAGCCCCACGATACAACACCGACGAGTTCACCGTTCTGGGTGAGTGGGCCACCGCTGTCACCACTGCAAGCTGAAATTCCTCCCGACAGTGGACCGGTACAAACATTTGTCACATGTAAAGGTGTATCACCGAAATCTCTTTCGCACTCATCGTATGGAATAATCGGTTTGGTGACAGTTTGTAAAATGTTTGGATAAATTGGGAAAAATTGATCACTAATACTGCCCCATCCATTCAACACAACATTTCCAGTATGGATAAATTCGGCTGCTGGTAATGCAATTGCAGCAACGACGTCATTAAAGTCCCATGGTTGTTCGATTCTAATAACACTGATGTCGAAAGGTCCTACATCGAATCCATAACTCTCATGAATCCATGTATTTTCCAACACCACTTGTCTGTATTGTGCATCCGAACCTACTGCGTCTAAATCGTGTAATCCAGCAACAACAACATTTATTCCTTCGAGGCCAAAAGCATCTGTACAATGTCCGGCTGTAACTACCCAGTTTGCAGCGATAATTGAACCGCCACAAAAGTGACTGGTTACAATTGTTCCACGTTGCAAAGAGACAATCCATGGTGCACTATGTGGAACTGCATCTTGTCCACCGACAATTCGGCCATTTGTATAGCCAAATGGACTTTTATCGACAATTACGCTCTGTTGTTGTTGTCTTCTGTTACTAGCATTTGTTCCCACTCTTGGGTTAGCCGATACAGCGGCAATAACGCACAGCACTAGAACTGCGAACACTTTCATTATTAACGATTTCTAGCAATACTGAAAAGTGTTTGGAAAAATCGTAGCTTTTGTAGACTTTTTTGTTGCGGTCATTTATTATCTTTTTGTTAAGAAAATTGTTATCACTCTTGCAGAGGTGTACTTCGATTTTCCCTTTAACCCAAGTCAAACCCAAGTTTAAAAACAAAATTGTGCTTTTTTTCAAATTTCTTTAACCTTAGGCTGTATTCGTGGTGTTCAATAGACCCCAGAGCGTATGCAGAGCTGTGTAAATAAGATTACATAAATTGGATTGTATAATGTATATTCATAGTCTTGGCCATTTTAGTGTATACTAATTTATATATAGGTATAAGTATCAAGGAGGGTGTTCATCCAACTCCACTGATAACAGGCTAGCCTAGAAAAACTCTTATCGGTGTGAGAAAATTGACACATTTTTTTGGGTGCCAATAATATTACAAATATATTCACTTTTCGTCGACCGATAAGCCTGTTCCTATATTTGTATCAACGATTATGTTATTCTGCCGAAATTTGTGTTATCAACAAATACACATAGGGTCCAATGGACCCCACGTATGCATTCGATTAGGTAAATTCACTTCTGTTTTCTAGGCTTAAAATGTGCTCACGCAGTACTTTACAAAAGCTCATGTTCTTATATTTCTAATTGTCCCATCTGTCAATGGAGCCATTTTAAAGATTGTGACACAAATCCAGCATCTAATTTGGGGTGTAGCTTATATCGATATTGTATAAGTCGTTCAGTATTGTGTTTTGTTAAGTTTCAAAAGTCCGCCTCTTTTATTACTTTTAATATTAATTTATATAATCTTCAATTAAAATAATCATGGCGATTTTTTACCTTATCAATATTATTCAATTTTTAAATGTATAATAATCTGCAATCATTGTTATTAAAATATGTCTCAAGAGTCAAGATAAGATTTAATAATATTTGATAATTAACTATACAAGCTATACAATTGTGTATTATAATTATCATGCGAAATATTTAATTTTCTCGAGGAAAAATATTAGGAAACTGGAAAACGATAAGCGTGGATAAAATCAATCCAACTACCTAATTTTTAGGGACATTTTCTTATGGAAGTATAGAAATAAAATAAAAATAATTTTATCTTTTTATCTGAAAGATAATTATAATAATAACCTCATTCGAATATATTCATATAAAAAGATATTTTTAGATAGACACGAGTTATATTTTTTTTATGAC
>JANSTW010066797.1:0-10691 GCA_027564275.1 Diadocidia ferruginosa | reverse complement strand
TTTTTATTTATTTTGTTTTTCATATCCACCTAAAGTATATAGTTAGGTAAAAAAATGTTATGACATTTTTATAAAAAAAAAATAGCAACACTATATGGTAAACAAAAAATTGTAGGATCTACCTAACTTCATATAGGATATATTTGGTATAGTTTGTTCATATAATTTAATTATATTTCCAATTATTTTACACATCGTTATTTAATTTTTTATATTTGGGATACAATAACCTACACACACATACTGCAAGATAAAATATGGTATACCGACAAAGCTCATATGTGAAAAAGTTACATAAAAGGAATTGTAATTAGAGCGTTGTGTGCATTTTTTTTTTGTTAAATGACAAAAAATTTTAATGAATAAAAAAATGTATTTTTTGTAACATTATATATAGGATAACATTGTGACAATGAATGCAAATTTTTTTAACAACAAAAATTGTGGAAATTTTATATTTCGATATTATATTAATTATGCAATCAAGTCAGTTATTTTAATTAACAACTAACCATATTATATAATATGATAAAAGTTTGAAAAATATTAATTTTAAATGCAAGGGCCGAAAATATGGCCTGTGCTATAGATGATGACAACACTAGATAAGTTTCTCATCAGATATTTACCAAAATTTCTTCTTATTTCAGTGAATATAATTAGTATTTGCACTCTATATAGTTATTACGTAATGTGATAAAATCAAAGAAGCTATACAAAGTTTGAACGATCGCTGATGAGTTTTATGCGCCAGGAAATGAAACAAGCTTTAACATCGCTGTTAAAATTCATATTTTTTAGATAAGATTTACAATATAAAAAGTTATGTGCAGTTTCGTTCTTAAAATGTATATAAAAATAACGTCTAAATTCCTATTCTTGACCTATTTTGCTGCAAAGCAGCATATATTTACAAAAACGCTCTATTTTAAATTGTTCTGAAGATTTTATGAAATAAATTTAATTGAATTTTATTATCTACATCTTATTTTACAAACTACAAATATATAAAAAAAATTTGAAAATTCTTTTAAGATTTCTATTAATAATATAATTAAAACAAAAAAACGCTTGCATGTGCCCTATTGTGGTCCTATTTTTTCTGGCAGTTACTATTTTGGTCCTTATTTGTTCCTTTTCTGGTACTTTTTTTTATAAAAATGCTCAAGACATGATAACTTAAAAATAGGTCCGATATAAGACATAGTGCGTCCTATTTCGGACCTATTTTTAAGTTATGTCTTGAGCATTTCTATATATACAAAGTTAGGACCAGTATAGGAATTTGTGTTCCTATTCTGGTCCTAGTAAATAAAAAAATATAATAGAATTATTAATATATAATTAAGTTAAAAAAATTATTTTAATTATTAAGAAAAGAAAGAAAAAAAAACAATAACTTAAGAAATATTTTACAAACACTCTAGTCTTAGCATCGGTAGTCCTTAACAAAATTAAAAAATGGCTTATTTTTCAAAACTGCTGGCAAATTATTTCAAAAACTATAATTTGTAAAGAACTTATTGAACCAGTTATACATTTATTTAGGCAAAGTATTAATTAATACAAAACCAAACCAATTGAACCGATTATTTATTCTACAAAGCTTACTCTAACGTATTTAGTACAAAAGGACCAGAATAGGTGATACGACCAGTGGATAGGACGATCTTGATTTCAGAAAACAAATTGTAAAACAAAAATTCTTTTCTAATTACAAAAGATCTAAAAAATTTATTAAAATATTTATTTTCTTTATTTTACAGACGTCCTGTTTTGGTGGCCTGCCCGACGTTACCGAACATTCAAATAATCGACATTCGATAGTTCGTCGAGAGCCGTCATCAAATTCAGAGTCATTGGACATTAGCTGTACAACACATCAGAAACCACCATTACCATCATCCAGAGACACATCACCCACACCCACCATAATAAATAGTAGTACTTATAAGGAACAGCCACCTCCGAAAGAACAACAGCTGCCACATCAAAAAATACATAGAAAATCGAAAAAATGTTGTATTTGTTCATGTTTAACAATATTTTTCCTAACATCGTGTGCTCTTATTGGCATCTTAGTTATAAAATTTATATTCGAGGAAAACTATAGTGGCGATCGTGAATCGGACGTACAACGTATGAAGATTATTCGTAGGCTTTTACATGAAACACCGTTAATAGGTAAGTTTTGCACATTTAGTTGCGTTTTTTTTTTGTTCAAAACTTTCTTTGTTTATAAATTTTATTGACTTATATCCTCAGAATTCGTTAGGAAAATGCTAAAGACTCAAGGCATTGCGTTTGCTATATAAAAAACACATCTCAATTCGCTACTATAGAAATCTCTTGATTTTCGATTTTTGACAAAAAAAACCCTATAGTCCACGATTTTTTTGCCTTTTTCATGACTATCCCCATCATTCGTTTAGAAATCAAAGTATATCAAAAGACTGCGATTGCCATAGAAGGCAGGTCATTTCGTTCATATTTTCCATCTAATAAAAGTATTTAATTTTTTCAGAAGTCATTTTTTAGGTTTTACCAGTAAAGATTTACGTTTTTTTTTTCGATATTTCAAAGCCAAGTATCATCGCACTTGCCGAATCTATTAAGTTTCTTGCTCTGCCTTAAAAGTTTTTATTTTCTGAGTTACGCCACATAAGAATAACTGAACCATCGATATGCATATATATAGAACACTTTGAAAACTTTTCCATAAACATTTTATTATATATCGATAATAAACTTTTTAAAGTTTTTTTTTTTGTATTTGTTCACCGAAAAGTCCTTAAACTTAAAGTATGTATGCCACTTTTTCTTATTTATATAAATAAATTTCCAATGATATTAATAAATAAGAAAAAAGAAAACTAAAAAAATAATTTTGAATGAAAGAAAAACCCCGCATATACAAAAAACTGCACAAAGTTTATATGAGGAAAAAAATATGAATGAGGGCGAGTTCAACAAGCAATAAAGTTAAAGCAAATTTTATTAAGAAATAAAACTTGTATATCTTTGTGCTTCACAAAAGTCGCATATTACATAGAAAAATGACGCAGAATATTGCTTAATAAATATGAAAAGTTTAAATTATCATTTTTTTTTATAGAAAAAAAAAACAAAACAGACAAAATGAATTTATAAGACTTTTCTTTCGCATAAAGAATTTTGGTTTATTGCGCTCGCAAAGAATGTAAAATATAACATTAAGCGCGATATTTTGCAGACAAAATTCAATATTTGCATAAAGCTTTGCATTTTCTTTGTTCGCAGTTTTTTATTGTAATATTTAATGTATGGCACAATGTATATAAGTTAAGGCCATGTGGCTATTCTCTTATTACAATATAATATACAAATTTTATGTAATAAAGTCTAAAGCTATATGTACAAGATTGAATATAATGGGGAATAATTTCTGTTTTGCATATAAAATGAGACATTCTTTATGGTTTCTTAGTTGTTTTTTATTAAAATAAAATGACTTGTTTTTGAAAAATTTTGTGTAAGCCTTACATTTAAGATGTTTTGTATATCCTCGAATGTTGACTTGTATATTTATTAAATTTTTTATTATTTAAAAATTATATAGAAATCCGACTTTGCATTTATTTCTCTGAGAGAATCTAATGGTGTCAAAATTTGAAATCATACATTAAGGTCCATTTCGTAAAAATAATCGTTTATCGCCAATTTTTTTGTTCAGTAAATTAATTTTATCATGGACACATATGTATATTATTAGTCCACGAAAAGTCTATATAACGTCGAGTTTTTTTCAAATCAAACTTATTGTCCTTAAAAAAACATTAGGCATTTCCTTTCTTGTTCCTGGCTGATGTATATAAAAATTTCGTCATCTACGACCCATTATCAGTATGGTTCTCTAAATTAGTTGTATATATTATTTAAATTTTAGTATATACAGGGTTGGTACTATTGTGGGTTAGGAACTAATATATATGGAAATCTTATTTATAATATTTATATGAACGATACAACAGGCTTTTCATTGCGCATAAATTTTCTGTGATTTAGAAAAAAGTTCTCTATTCATTTTTAAATTGTTTGCGATATTCGCTTTATATAAGTCTACCTCTACAGTATAAAAATTGAAATTAAAATATTTCTTTGGGTTGTGATTTTTAAAAGGAAAAAAGGGTATAACTAAATTCAATTGACCCTTTTTCATGTATATATAGACATTATAATGTAAAAGTTTATAACATTTATATTCATATATGAGAATTTTCTAGGTATATATAGTTCATGAAAGATAGTTACAACATTATTTTACATAATAAATAAAAGGGTTGTTTATATGACTTATGTATGTATAACGAAATAATGTCATGAAATTTATTCAAACGATTTCTATTTTTCATATAATTTATATATAAATACATTTATATATAGGTATAGTATATATTATAATAAATATATTGAGAAAGAGTTTATTTAAAATTCAATCAAAAATACTTATAGCTCAGCGAAACATGCAAATAAATTGTAAATTTTCCCAAAACAAGACAATATATTTCTGAAAATTTCTCTATATATACTTTGACATATAGTTTGACACACAATTTTCAGAGTTATTTAAATAAATTTAGATTTTCTTTTGGTTAAATGTTAGGCTGTATTTTTTCTTCATAAATCAATAAATTTTTTTTTTAATAAAACTACCTTTAGATAAGCTGTAACGTTTTAGGAAATAGTTAATAATAATTAATATACGACTTCATTTTATTTGTCCATACACGCGAGTATATAATTAGTTCTGTAAATCAACCAATTCAGCACATTGCCTATATTGCGGCGATATAAAATTATATTCACATCTTATTTGAAAACACAAAATATCGTGTTATGAAATCATTTACATAGAACTAAAATGTATATTATAGCTCTAGATAAAATAAATTTATCCCTTAAACTCAATTTACACTACACCTTTTTTAACATATGCCTCCTAAGGTTTGTGTCTAAAAAACAGTCTGTGAGGCACAAATTTTAAAATATTTTTTATTATTTATTGCTTTCAGAATTAATTTTATCAAATGAAAATGTATTTTTGTTAAATTTGTTGTTGCAAGTCTGGTTTTTAGACAGGCACATAAGGAGACATATGTTAATAAAGGTGTAGTGTAAATAAAGCTTTATAATCGCTGTTGGTAATACGTTTGTATAAAAAAACTTGTTTTTTTTAATAAATTGACGAGATTATAAGCACAAAATATTATTTAAAAAACTTAGCAACACAACTATCGGTCAAGAAAAGTGAATATTTTTGCAATATAATGTGGCTATTTCTATTCGCCAAAGCCTTTCAAGAAATTGTGTCTTTATACTCACATAGTCACATCGACAAGACGTGCACTATTTCTAGGCTAATCCGTCGTCAGTGGAGTAGGATAACATTTAAACAAAAAAATTTAAGAAAATTTTAAATTTGTAAACATTCACGGTCGAAAACTAAGTAAATATTTTATAATAAAATAACTTTGCCATCAGAGTGCAAAAAAAATCCAAACACAAATTCTATCAAAATATAAAATGTTCTCCAAATTTCTATTTTTTGTATAGTGATTCGATCGGAGTAAAACTTCACAGGATTACTCCTAAAATTTTGGGCACGATCTGCATGACAGTTTAGGAATCTTTGAGTCACAAACCAACTATATGTACAATGTACATATACATGCTATATAGTATATATACATAGCTATAGTGTTATTTCTAAACAAATTATTAAGTACATTTCGAGAATGATTTTAATAGTTTACTAAAAGCATGTACCCAGCGGCGTATTTCCTATAGGCCACTTAGGCAAATGCCTAAAGCCCCCAAGTCAAGGGCGCCCCAAATCAACAAATTACATGCGTTTATTTTTAATTTTAATACACGTTTTAGTTATTTGAAACAAATCTAGCCTAGCGAGCCTTTATGTTAATTGAATTTTTGTATAGCGAATTTAAATTTTTATATTGAGTAGTACCAACCAAAACATTGACACTGTTGGCCATTCGCAATTGAACAAACCAAAACTAGCTATACCATAAAGGTTCGCTAATCTACACAAATTCAATATACAAGGGGCCCCCAAACTTTCAAAATTTCGTGTTTTACAAGTAATTAATGTCCAAAAATGTCGCTGCGTGGCAATTTTTATTAGAAACATGTATAATGATGATCTTCCTGTTAGTTACGTCGAAAAGAGGGAATACAGATTTCTATTAAATAGTCAAAAAAATATTTTTGTGATTCAAATTCAAAGATATTTTTATCAAAAAAAAATTCGCTGCGCGGCACTTTTAGCTTGATACGTTTATAATAATATACTTACTGTTATTTAAACAAATGAAAGGCCAATGCAGATTTTTATAAAAAAAAAATTACTTTTTTTACTACATACAAAAATAAAACCTGATCAGAGGGCCTCAAATTTCGGATTTTCCCAGGGCCCCAGAAGACCATAATACGCCGCTGTATGTACCTACTTGATTCAATAGTAAATTAATTATAGTTTTCTAAATTCTAAACCATTTCTGTACGTATACATTATACATATATAATAGATAAAGAGATGCGAATTATAGTAAATTGAATTTGAAATACATAAATACGGTTGAAATATTATATTCAATATATAATTTATATAGAATTATAGATAATTTTTCAAGAAAAATAATAAATTCTAAAATATTTGCTAATATCCTATCTGTATAGATATGAGTAAAATTTATAAATCCCTCCGGTATATAACTAGTGAAAAATATTATTTCAATTAAATTTTCTATATAAAATATATTTTCATAAAGGTTTATTCATTATTAAATCGAATTCAATATAATATATATAATATTGTGGCTTCCAGAGATAATATTTCTTGTATACATCCCGCAATTTGTATATTATATATGAATAGGATTTTAATATGTGGGTTTGGTTATAAGTATTAAGTACCTTTATATAAAATAAATACTTATACGTTTTAGTACATTATTATCCACATTAGTCGATCCATCATAATGACATGAAAAAATAAATAGAAGAAAAACAAATAATTTCCAATATGTGAAGAATATTAAACCTTGAGTTGCGAGACCTTTTGCCATATATATATATATATATATAAATATATAACACATATTAAGTATATATGCTTGCTTATCATCATTTTCATCTTAATATTTAATTACTCATCATTCATTTTGTCTGGGCAAACGAAGTATATATTTTATATCGATATTTACATAATATATAGATATCTTTGAAAAACTTTATTATTGATATAATATACCTTCTCAATTCAGTGACGAATATTCCATATATATGGGGCATGTATGTCATACTTCCGTAATTCCGTTACCGAAAAATAAATTTTGAATTTACATGAAATTTAAGAATTTTAAGTTATTGTAAGAAACAAAAATTACTAAAGACGTGTTTTTTTTTTCAAATCAAAATATTGACTTTTCAAACTCATTATATGTACCAGAGTGTCTAGAACAATTATCTAAGACACTTTTTATTTTCTACTGTGTGATGTTTCTTTTCTCACATAATTTTTCTCACCTTGAGATTGTGCGAGTTTAAAGTGAGATGAGTGTATTATTTATCGTTTTGAAAAGTGCTGCCTTACAGACAATTTTCATGCTTTGTGCCTGCTTCTCATAATATGTATATTGTATACACTTCAAAATTGGAGGTAAATTTTGATTGAAGGTTTAAAAATTATTAAAAAGACTGCGATTGCTATAGAAATCAGTTTATTTCGTTCATTTTTTCCATCAAAATTTGTTGATTTTAGATTTCGAAAAAAATTCCCATGTATAGTCCACACTTTTTTTTTGTCTGTTTTCTGACTATTTTAGAATCCAAGGAATTTGTTTAAGAATCGTTAAGGTATGTAAAAATACTGCGATTGCTATAAAATTCAGTTTAATTCGGTAATTTTTTCCATCAAGACCTGTTGATTTTAGATTTTGAAAAAAATTCCCATGTATATAGTCCACACTTTCTTTTGTCTGTTTTCTAACTATTTTAGAATCCCAGGAATTCGTTAGGGAATCGTTAGCGGATGTTAATAGACTGCGATTGCTATAGAAATCAGTTTAATTCGTTCATTTTTTCCATCAAAATCTGTTGATTTTAAATTTCGAAAAAAATTCCCATGTACACTGTACAGTCCACCATTTTTTTCTTTTTTCTGACTATTTTAGAATCCCCTAAATCGTTTAGGAATCTTTAAGATATGTATATATATATATATATATATAAGCTTAGACCACTAAAAAACGATTTTCTTTCTAAAAAATTTAAACAAAACGATTTTTCGCTTGAACCATATTTAATTATATAATATAGATCGTTCTTGGCTGAATTTAATTTTATTGATTAATAAGTTTGACTTTATTTTAAATATAAAAAATATTAATAAATTGTTTCAATTTAAATCCATGACTGAACGACAAAAATTTTCATCATCTATCTATACACGGTATCTTTTTATTAAAAATTCATAACCACACGTACAGCTAAATTAATATTAAAAATTGAGTCTTCCATAAAAACGATTTTGCTTTATAAAAGTTTTTATTTGACCCCTATATATATAGGTACACATCTACAAAATGATAGTCGTCAGTCTATATGCTGCAATTATTTCATTGGAATCGTCTACAATAAAAGAAAACTTTTGTGAGAAAATAATGTTCAATTATATTATGTACTTTTAACACCATCACATTTCTAAAGAAAATTATGTTTTTATTATTTTATTACGACGTTCTATATAATCTATATAGTCTATTATAATATAGAAAAAAATTCCTATATCAAATTTTCAAACAGTTTTAACTTTGAAAAGTGGGTAATTTGAGCTGACGCAAAAGTTCAACTAAAAAGTGTGTTTTTTTGTTCATTTTCTTTTATAAATTGATTAAATGTTCTTCTTTGTACATATATAGGATAGGTACATAATAAAACATTCTCCAAAGAAAGAAAAAAAGTTAAATTTTAACTACATACCAACATAATAAATCAGTTGAAGTGACTGACAAATGATAAAGATTGGAACGCAACAACGACAACAACAACGAAACTTTTTACCCTTTAATTTGTACAATTTTCATTGTCATTCTACCCCATTATTTTCAATTTATTTAATAGTATCACCTCTCTTCTATATATATACATATAAGAATAAAATATTATATAACTTGGAAAGTTAATCCCAAAAGCAGCTTGGCTCAAAACAAAACAATTTCGACAAAAAAATATAACGAACTTTAATTTTATTTGAAAATTCTTTTACAAAACATTTGCTCGCATTTTTTTTCTAAATCCTTTTTTTCTTCACAACAATACTCGTCTATATATACAAAAGTGTCTCGATTCCGACTCCTTTTTGGTCTATTAAATTTAAGATTTTGGCGTTGGCAAACAACAACATGTATAAAAATCAAGAACTCTATATAATACGTTTGGAACTATTTTTAGAGGTGATACATCAACGTTTATATTAAACGAAGTTTAGCTACACAACAGACACGAAGGGTAGACAAGGTGATCTGAAACTAATCATATTTATTTTTATTTTTTTATTAATTTATTGACCCAGACTAAAATTTGTCTTAAATGGTAAGTTTTTGTTTTATTATTTATTAATTATTATTTATTTATAGTAAATAATTAATGTACAATGAAAAAAGTAATGTTCCTAGAACAGATCCTTGAAGTACACCAAAATAAATATTTAGTCTGGATTAAAATTAAATATATCATCTATTCATCTATTCAATATAACTATACAAAAAAAATGAATTTTCATAAATTTTTAAATTATTTTTTATACAATTGAAGATTAGGATGGAAGAAATTAAATTGATGGAAGCACATACCATTGCAACTAGTGTATATTCGTCACTGCTATACTTATACTAAAAGTCAACCAGTGTGCTTTTATTCAGTAAAAAAAAAAGGAAAACATTGGAAAAATAAAACCTTTAACTCTGCATGAATGCAAAATAATATAAATTCTATTTTCTACAAAAAATAATAGTCTTTATGGTTTTTAAAAGGTATATCGAAGAGGTGTTTTTTTCCTTTATTCAGTCGTATGTCTATGTAGAGGCGACAATTCGTAGCTTTAGACGCATTTGAGAATAAATATTGTTTTATAAAATCACGATTTAGTATTTACTTTTTATAAATGTCTTATTACATCCGTGATTCCAGATGTAAAATTGTAAATCTTTATGCTATTAATGATGAGAATTTCATTACTAAATTAAAGTCCATTTACTAATTTCTGAGATAGATTTTTATAGTTTCACTGTTGAATTCTCGTTACTGTCACCTACAGCCATTATCGCTGTGTCATCTGCAAATGTAGCTAAAGTAATGTTTTCTAGAGTAGGTAAATCACTGTGAACAAGCTCTTTTTCTTTCTAAAATACCATAGTCAGGATCATAAATTTTGGTGTTTTTGGTAATTATGGTAAAAAAAATTTCCCTGCGCGGCAATTTTAGCTGATTACTTTCATAAATCGTTTCCTATATAGTATTAAAAAACAAAATTAATTTACCAGCTGTACCTACCAGTGATAACCAGTATGGAGTAGTGGGTAACGTCACGGCTCCGTAATCAAGAGGTTGTGGGTTCGAGGCTCGGTAGGGCC
>JANSTW010066786.1:0-10693 GCA_027564275.1 Diadocidia ferruginosa | reverse complement strand
AAATTACCCTACAGTGGAAATCTATGTTTTATTTTATTTAATGCCTGCATTAGACAAAATGTGCTTTTATGTTCATCAAATTTTTGATTTAGTTTGTATTATATTAACTGTAATACTAAATTAGATTTTTTTTAGGGTTAAAGTATTGTGGTATAAATATTAAATTTAAGTATGCTTTTATATTTTTATATTGAAAATGATTTATTTTTAGACTGATCATACTTATTACAACAAAACTGTTTACGTAGACAAACCGGAACTTATGTCTAAATATTATGTTGATATGGAGAAATGGATTAGTCAAAAAAATGTTAATGGTACAACAAAACACGGTCATCTTACTTCATCTTATCGAAAAGCAGCGGTTAATCATTTTTTTTTAAATTTTATAAATGTATTAAAATATGCTAAAATTTTAGGGTGTTAAATTGAAGTTTGAATTCCCATTCTATGGTCATAAACTTAATAACTTGACTATTGCCACTGGAGGTAAATTTTAAGTCGTTTCAAAGTTGTCTAAATTTTAATTATTATTATTGGAAAATTATTAAATACTTGATTTGAAAAAACATTTAAGACAGCTTATTTAATTTCTTAATTATTGCCCTAAATGTTTAGCACTTTTTTAAAGCATGTGCTTTTTTAAATATTTTATAAAATAATATATATATTTTTTTTAGGGTTTTGTTATGTTGGAGATCAAACACATAGTTGGCTTGCTGCAACGCAATATATTGCTCCACTTATGGCCAACTTTGATACAATGTCTGATAATGCTACTATTATGTATGGTGACGATGGTGAACGAATGATTGTTGAATGGTCTTGTGTTAAACTTAAGGATAATCGAGCAGGTCTCATAATTTTTGTGTCTTTTTTTAATATAATGGTTTTCAGATTTCAAATAATGGATAAATCCAAATATAAGTAATTTGTATATAGAATATTATTTTTTAGCTGGATCATTTACTTTTCAAGTGTCTTTGTTAAAGAATGGTGATATTTGGTTTGTATATAAAGATGTAAGTTTTTTTTAAATAGCAATAAACGATTTTTTAATATAGAATGCACTTATTAATTTATTTATGTTTAGATTCCGTTGTCACCTAAAAACATTAGTGATATGCAGCATCCTTGCAAATTGGGTATCAGTGATGCTTATCTTTTTAATCACAAAGTTCCTGCTGCAGGTATTTAATCTAAATGATAATTTAAAAAAATAAAAGTGTCAATTCAAATTTTAGGGTCTTCTCAATCTTCAACACAAAGTAAACGTATAATTCACGAATATCATCGAATCTCTATTGATCCAGAAGTAATAACCTCTAACACTATTGTGGTATTAACCGCATTACCAAGTAACTATTTCTTTAATTATACTAGTTATTTTATAATTTTTTCTTGGTTTAAAAATAATTTGTTTTATTTTTTAGCATGTCTTTCTTTTAATAATTGTGCTGATTGCTCTAGAGCGAATCTTAAGTCATTCCACTGCTTATGGTGCAACTTACCTGACTCTTCGGAAAAAGGATTTTGCTCTGATCAACTGGGGTAATGATGTTTTTATTGTAATAAATAGATTAATCTTAGTTTAAATATGTTTACAAAATTGATAGTTTGTTTTTTCTAAACATAGAAATTTCAAAGCCTTATTATATTATTAAAAGTGTTGCAAAAAATATTTTGTAGATTAAATCGTCGCCGTCAAGAATGGGTTGAAGGTAATTGCGCAGAAGATAGAGATCAACTCTATTGCAATTTGTCACAAAACTCTACGACACAGTCACCATCTCTTTTCTCATCTAGTACTATAATGCCTTTAGGTAAAGACAGTAAAAATCTGACAAAAGCGTCTAGCTCACCAGCTTCTAAAGCAGAACCAAATCTGCATCCGGAAAGCGTTGTACCATTACCTGGTAATGGTAGTAGTGAACATAAAGGTTTTTAGTTTAACTATTTGCAATCAATACTAACGCAGTAAAAGTTGAAATACACATTTTTTTAAGCCGCTATAAAAATATTTTATTGCAACTTAGTAAATTAGATGACTATGATGTTTTTAATAGTCAATGTATAAATCAAAACTTTATTTATTTTAGACACTCATGAAACTGCGGAAAGACGCTCTGAAAATAGTGGGCTAGCTTTCTTTTCTTTACTTATTGTGACTGCTGTTGCTTTTTGCATTTGGTCGCTTTATGCTTTCTACAATCCTCATACCACGTCCGGACAATTACTTATTAAGGTTATTTTTTCTTGTTATTTATTTTAAACATTTTTAAATTTTTAGTATCGGCCTTCAAAATGGCAAATTCCGAGTAGCCACGTTCGATATAGCGCTTCAGTACATATGTAACTTCGTTTTAACATAAACCTCCTATAACTTAATAACAACTATGTGATTCACTGGATGTCTTAAAATTTTCCTATATTATCTTAACAAAATAAGACATAATAATTAATCAAAATTGTAAGAATCTCAATTTTTGTTTTTTTTTTACTCTTATGATTGTCACAGTGATTGAATTTGAGATCCAACCTCAAAAATATTGTAACGGTTTAATATTTTTCTAAATGTTTCGAAAAGAAAATCCTTGAACTGTTTGTGATATTTTTTGTAGCCTTAGTTTTTTAATGGTTTTTTATATTTTTGTATTGGTTTACAATTGTGTACAGAGTGAAGACAACCACTGCAAAAGCATTGAAATGTGCTTTTATTACATTACAATATTTTCCTGCCCAACTTTTTAATTTATATTATTTTAAAAATGGCATTAAAAGGAATTAAAATCCAAGGAATAGCTTACTCTGTATTATTTTATAAAAAAATACGCTTCAAATGAGAACTTTTTCGGTAGACACTTGTCAATGTAAATAAGCATTTATTTTCAAGCAAAAACATTTTTTTAATTTTTCTTGTACTTGCAATTTCTTCAGAAAATAAAGATAAATTATTCGTCTTCATGGTTTGCTCAACAAGATATAAACTTAAAAAAGATAAAATATTTAAAGAAAAAAAAAATTATATTAAAATAAAAACAACGTAAAAATGTAAAAACATTCATGTCAACTTAACAGCTTGAGTTGGCATTGTAACATTTTGTTATGCCTATTTAATGAAAAGGGTAATTTAATGTAGTCTGTTTACTTTAATTAATTCTTTTTAATTGTTAAGACTAGTGCACTTAGGTCAAAAAAATTTTGTAGATGGTCTTATACAATTTCTAACTTTTTAGGTGCCATCCTAAATGTGTATTAGTATTCATTGTTAAGTTCTGAAGAACTATGTTTGTATTCAGTGCCTGATAAATTGCATGAATGCACAACTGGAAGATGTGCTGACATTAAACCCGAATTTAAATTGACTCCACTGCTATCGCATTGTAATTTATTAGAGTAAAATTGTGCTATTTGCATAGTTTCCGTTGGAAAACTTTTTGACGTCGATTGTTGCTGCCCTTTGTTTTCCATCTAAAAATTACAAACATTTAACTTAATTTAATGAAGTATGTCAGCAGTGCTTCCAATTTTTAATTAAAGAACTCAAAACATGACCATAGAGAATCCTTTACAAAATAAAATCAAATTAAATATTGATAATTAAAGATAGCAGAAAATATTTTCTTTTTGCACTCCCCCCCATGCTACTACTTAAAAATTATAAAAGTCATTTGCAATACAGGTTTTGAAGGCATAATCACAGAGCTTTTCCCATTAAGAAAACCATCAGAATGATGAATACCAGCAGCAAAGGCTCTGCAGTTTGCTTTACAAAACTGTTTTCCTTCCCATTATTTAATTTATTGACGTTAGGAAGGTTAGTAAGAGTAAGTGAAGACAATTCTAAAGATAAATCTTCTGAAATTTTAGTAGATAAGGTATTTATTCCATCACTATGTTGACATTTAATACAGTTAACAGAAAATTTTGAGCGCTGTTGCTGCTTCAAAGTCCAAATTTCGTCGTTCGACAATAAAATATTCATTGTCTCTTCATAAATTCTAGCTTCTGGAAAATCAACTTTTGTCTTCTTATCTGTTGCATACATAGACAATCGATGTACAATAAATCTAAATAATTTAATTTGTAATGCATCTCGTAAAAAAGCCATGTATTGTACTTAAATATTTTTAGATACTTTGTTAATTTATCATAAAGATTCTAAAATATTAAAGTTAGGAAAAATATTTTACAAAAAAATTGCTTGCTTGAATTCTTTATATTATCGGAGATGTTAAAATTTTAAATGCAATTATTAACCTCTGTTTTCAGTTCAGCACTTGAATGAAATTTCCAACGACAAATCTCTGAACTACCAATACCCATGTCTACGAACAAGTTATTCTTAGAATACTTTCAATAAATTAACCTTACTTTTAACAAAAATTACACGATTATTAATACGAAGCACAAGTTTATCAAAAATTTCTTGATTTCTTAAAAAATTTTCATCGGATTGTTGTGTATATGAATACTTATTGTTTTGACGGTTCATCAAGAATTCAATTACAGACTAAAATAAGATATAATTTTGTCTTATTGTAGAAGATCGCACACATAGTATAAAAAACTACTTTAAAAAAGTCGGTTATGGTAGCATCTATATTATAACTAACATCAAATTTAATAGAATTATAATAATGCTTCTAAAAAAAATAGAAAAACAGCCTACACGGTCGGGGCATGACTTAACAATGTCATCAACTTGCTCCTCTGATAGAACGATTGGAACGTTAGGAAAATTGTCAGGAGCATTCTATATTTTATTTATTAATCGTAACCAGCTGGTACAATGATAAACAAGCTCCTAAACATAGAAAATTAACATTAAACATTAAAAAACCTGAAGTAAATAATATTTTGCTTTGTGCAGTATTTTAAATACTTCTAGTCGGAATTCTGCCAGAAAACATTGCTCGAAGCATACAACTATATTTAAGAGTACTCAAAGAAGTATGAAAAAAGCATCCACCAACGTTTAGCTTTACGTAGCGCGTAGGTGGTCATTAAAACATTTTCAGGCTCAAAAGATACATCTATAACTCGGTTTGTATTTCCGAACTCCCCTATCATTTCTTCAAAAGGACTACATAAAAATACTGAGTCAAATTATTCAGCAAAAAAAAGGCACAATGCCAAAAGTTATATATTTTTAAATTCTTTTTCCTTGATCATTGAACATATACACCACTTAACGAAAAATGGACCAATTGCTTTAATCATATAAATTGTTTCAGCTTTTATTAATCATACTCTTGACTATAATTCAATGGAAAAAATATATAATTCAAGAAACAGGAAATTACTAATTTACTATGTCTTTGAAACTTATTTTTATGTACTTTTAATTAAAAATGTATTAAACAAAACATTTATTTAACGAACATAATTTACATTTTTTTAAAAGTTGCAAAAAAAGACGCCGCTATAAACTTTTCGTTTAAAAAAACAAGCAACTTAAGATAATTGCAGTAACACGAATTTCATAAAAACTCCAACCAAAATTTTAAAAGCTAGAGTATTACTAAAGAAAACTTTAAAAAATAATCTTTAGTTCCAACAAAAAACTGAAATATCATGCAATATTTTTAACTGAAAAGTATGAGACATCAAACTGTGGACAATCACTCACAATCAGATTTATTATATAAACGAAACAACAAAAACCCAAAGTTATTAAAATTTTAATTGTCATCGAAACTACGAAGTCAAAATAGAATTTCCCAATTAGGAAAAATAATAAAATATATTGTAAAAACTAATTTGACATTTTTTTAATTTAATGACTAAACGATTCAAGAAAAAAGCCAAGCTACTTCCATTTAGAGGAAAATTAAATTTAAAAAACAGGGAATTAATAGTTTATATGTAAATAAAATATTGTCAACTTAGTTTGTTTTTAGTAAATTTCTTTCCAACGCGCCAGTCATAATAACATTTTTGGCTTACCTATATGTAACATATAATCATTATCTTTTAAACAAAAAACCTTCTAGGACAAAAAATTCTCACACAAGTGAAATAAGCCATTTTAAAAATAACAAAATATTAAAGCGCGTTAAAAATAATGTTCAGAATATCCATTTTTTTAAATTCAATGTTCTTTCCAAAACGACACAAATTTCTAAAATAGATCTTCACAGCTAATCTTGACGGCGAACACGAGTCCTTCGAGTAGGAGCCACAGGAGAAGGTTCTTCATTTGGTTTATCAGATATCTTTTTTTCAGAGGTATGCTCAAAATCCTAAAAAAAATAATTTTTTACTAAAAATTTAAATCTTTTTATTATTTAGTTCCATATATATTCTATATCATTATTTCCAGCAATAACTAAGGTATACAATATGTTGTAAATGTCAATCTTAACAATCGGTCCTATAAGCCAAATTCTAATACTTGTTTGAAAATTTAAAAAAATATTAAAGTATAAATAAAAATTTTTACGTCATCATTTAAAAGAGGTTCTTCAGCCTTTAATGACTCTGATGTTGCTTGCTCATCATGTGACGATGAAATCCTTTCTTCTTCTGCATCCTCCTCCTCAACCTAAAACATAACTTTATTTTATTAACTCATATTCAGTAAAAAATTAAGACATACTAAATTATCATCATATTGCGCTGCATCAGTTTTTTTATAATGAGAGGTGGGAGTGGGTGATTTTTTACCAAAGCAAAAAACTGAAATCAAAATAATTGGAATCAATAATGTCAAAACAAACACAGCCCAAAGCCATGGTCTTTCCTCTGTTGCTTCCAAAACAGAAGCCCAAATTCCTTTTTGTGGATTGTTGATTTGATCAAAATATTTTTCTTGCTTAGATTTAATATCAAAAGTTTGACGAACAAATTCACGAGCCAAATTAACATCGTCTACAACAATAATATTATCAAACACAATATCTGAGCTCATTGTCCATAATTCAAAGCCAATAGAACCAATTGAAGCCAACTCTTTGTATGGATTAGCTTCAAAATAGTGCGGATTTTCAATCAAACGTGGCGTCCATCGACCTTTGTAGGCAGGATTAGAAAGTTTAGGTGGAGACCATTTTCCCTAAATTCATTTTCTTCCTTAAAAGCATTATACTTTAAATTATTTTCCTGTATCAGCACTTTTAAACAGCTAATTTTCTCGTACAAAAATTTGATTAAATTTCAAGAAAAAAAAACAAATAATAAATTTACAAAAAATGTAGAGAGAGTATTAAATGACCTTAACTACAAATGAAAAACAAAAAATTACTTTGTAATTTGGGTTTGAAATTTTTTTCGCTTCCCATTCACCATCCATTTCATTATCCCAATCTTTTGGTTTTTTTGCTTCAGGATCTTCAATAAGTTCAACCTCATCCCAATCGTCAGGCCTTTTTGCTTCAGTATCTACAATAAATTCACGGTCATCCCAATCATCGGGTTTTTTATCTTCAGGATCGTTAATTTCTTTCGGTGGAGTAATAGATGGCTCAACGTCCTAAATAAAATTTAAAACATAAAAAATCTCATCGACTTATTTAACATCAATTTAAAACAAAACAGTTTTATCTTTGCACCTTAAGCAAATTTCCCGAAATAATTTCTTCGTGATCAACAAGTACGCTGAACGAGTTGTCCGGATTTAAAATCAACGTGTACAAATGAGTTTTGGCATCTTCAAAGTAAGATGCTAAAGATTTGCTCGGTTGTTTAGCATGGTGTTCCTAAAATCAAAATTTTAAAATTTTACACCTAAAATAAAAATTAGTATTAATCACAAAAGGAAAAAGTTCCATTTTAATGAATTTTTACCAAGCATAAACACTGTTGACATTTAAAAATTTAAATAACTAACACTAATAGTTCCATTCTTAGGATTCTCGTGACGAATAATAAAATAGACTTTGCTTGGCATTCCGCACTTATCCGGTCCAAACATTATCGTATATGGCGTCTTGTCGTGAAATACTTCTATTTTATCCTTATTCGTAGAAAGAAGTTTAATATACCCACCACCACATTCTTGACCTTGCTCATATTTTACTTCATATCTTTAAAAAAATTTATTTTTGAATAATTTACAAAAAATGCCAAAAAAATCATAGAATAATTTCACAAGAATAAAAAATTCATAAAAATACAGAAAAAAAACTCACTGTACAATAAGAGGTTTTCCTTCAAATTTAAACGGTCGCGCAAGTTTAGTTGCAATAGCATGATGTCTTGCTTTTGTTTTAACAATCAAGCCATAATCATTCAAAATAGATACCTTTGAAGGCGTACTAATTAACCACTCCCCTAAATATGTTCTAATTGCATTAAATTATTTTACATTTTTATTTATATTTTTGCTTGTAGTAATAAGTATAACAATCTTTATATTTAAAACATCATTAAATAAAATGTAAATTAAACCGACCATTGTATTTTGCAATAGCTTCTTCTGCTCCTTCTTTTTTGGCTACAGATTTAAACCATGTTTTGCCAATTCCATCTGGGCTGCTAAACCATTCAATAAAGTGAAAATCTGCTTTATTTACTACAGGTTCTTCAAAGGGTGGTGCAATGTATTCCTAAAAAAACACGATAAATATTTTTAATATTTAAAAATTAAATATTTCTTGCCTCTTTTGGTGTAGATTCACTTTCAGGAAAGTTCACTTCTATTTCTTCTTTGACTTCATTTCCTAATGCCAATACAATAAAAAGTGAACCCAAAATTAAGGCTAGTAAGTTGTGCTTCCGCATTATAATTACTAAAAAATAACCTTAATTTTTATTAATCCCAAAAATTAATTACAGTTGATATTTACGTTAATAATCAAACGAAAAATATTCAATTACTTTTAAATAATTTTGTTAATTCAAGTTTCCAATAAAGTATACTATAGACAAGTCTTTTTCATTGCTTTTGGCGCAGCTATAAAAAGTATTTTGTTTAAATTTCAATTTTACAACTTTAAACCACCCATAAAATGTGTCAAATAACAACTATGTATTGTAAACAATTTTTTCCGAAATTAATCAATGGCGAACTCAATGGATACTTAAATGTTCTTTTAGCAAAAGGATGAAAAATTAAACAAAAATGTTGTTAAAAGTTTCCCTTTAGAACAAAAGAGCTCTCTCAATACTAAATTTTAATTTTGCTTGCAAAAAAATAATAAATTTCGTCAAAGTATTCATTGCAAGACCACGTCATCTAAGCGCCAATTTCATCGTATTTTAACCATTTTTTAAAATTACGTTTTTTCTGGAAACATTACAGTGAAAAAGATTTTACAGTGGTAATTACTTTAAAAATTTTTGGTCAATGTACTTTAAAAAGTGATTGTAATTTGCTATTGCAATTTTGTTCAGAAAGTTTTTTTTTGTTGAAACAAAAAAATATAATGGAATAATTAAAGCAAAAAAATGCAGTTTTATGAATAAGTCAATATTTTAAAATATTATAGAGCTAATTTGGTCATATTTGATATGCAATATTTAGATTGTTTTTGGTCATGAACGTTTTCGAAAAATGATTGTTAAACGTTAGCGTAGATTTTATTTGCGATGTCTTTTTTTACATTTCGGACTTTGCTGAAGTTAAGTATATTGAAGAATGCGTTTCAACAGATCCAATACAATTATAAACGGACAATTGGTGTTCAATCATTATTTCGTTTTCGATTATTGATAAAAACATCAATATTTTGTGTTTCATTGCGTTATATTGCCATCAAATTGATACCGTTGACGGTTGATGCTAATTCGGAGCAGCAGACTAAAATTCCAAAACGATTGAAGCGGTAGGGTATTTATAAAAATAAAAACTAGGTAGTTTAAACTTTTTTAACTTTAGGGTTTCTTTTTTTAATTTTTAATGTGGTTATATTTTATGCTTAGACTTAAGAAAAAACAATTTTGATTTAACCATAAATTTTAGCTTTCGTGCGTTTTCATCTATTGAATATGATAATATGGAGTATATGACGCCACAAGATTTTTTAGATAGTTTAACCTTGGATGAGCCAAGGGGTAGCCATTTCTTAATAAATAATTAATAAACATTTATTTTTTTAATTTAGAGCGCGTATTTCGACGTGTAATTAATAACAGTCAGTTGAAGAAAATGCTTAATGTAACACCGCCATTGAGAAAGGGTAGTGACAAACTATTTCGAAAATTGGGCGAAAATGGGATTATTTCTTACGCGGAATATCTTTTTTTAATTACTCTTCTAACCAGTAAGTTAATGTTCTTGTTTCAACTTTTTATTTTTTGCAAATAATTGATTTAGAATCACAATTTGCCTTCAATATTGCGTTCTTGATGTTTGACGAAGACGAAAATCTGCAAATTGATAAGAACGAATTTCTAATTGTTGGTTTAATTTTTTTTTGTTTGCTTTAAACTGGCGGTTGTAAGATTTTTGTAAGAATAACTTTGCTATAAAATGAAGATATCTAGCGCAATTAATGAAAGCAATTACGAATGATTTAATCTATAAACTTTTTCTTAAAATTCTTACAATAATAAATCTTTATTTTAAGTACTCTTGCATAGATATCTTCTTTTGTAAAGTTTAAATGTTGTATTTATGTTTTAAAACCTAGTGTTTTTACAATTGCTTCTTGATTTTTGTTTTGTATGCTTGGAAGTAATTTTATACTACAAATTTTCTTTTCTTTAACATTTTTTATGGTTATGGGTATTTATTTAAATATGATTTTTG
>JANSTW010066785.1:0-20763 GCA_027564275.1 Diadocidia ferruginosa | reverse complement strand
TCAACATTCTACAACATCTTGTTGTGGGGATATGTTAGTGGTCAAAAAGTTGGCTATCACAGCAATATTTTGACTTTCATTAAGTAACCAGGAAGTGATGATCTGTAGAATGTAAGCATAATTATAATTTTTCGATAGACTAGCGCCGAACAATCCAAAGCATCATAGACTATTGCCCTAAGCTTAATAACTAAAGTGGATCCAGTGATAACTAAAAGGTAATAGTTCTCGTTCAGTAAAGAGCATGTTAACCAGGTAAAACCGGATCTTGATCTGCAGAAGACCTTTAGTAGTATATCTGTGGCGTTCGCCAGTTATCATTTAAACTAAAAAAATCTTAAAAAAAATCTTACAAGAAAATGGAAAAAGAAGTTAATGTTTTTTTAGGCGGAGAACGTGGTAGACTTGTTTGAATAATAGGAAGGGCTTTAGCGGTTAAGTTAGGGTTAATTTATTATAACTGTTAATTCATTGTTCTAAATTGGAAATTGTTTTCTGTTTTGGCCCGCAATAAATGCTAAAATTTAACTTTGTGTTACAAGACAATTATTTATTGCAAATTATTCGCGCTACTGCAACCTATCCGTTGCTGCTGTATATTAATAGTAAGATACATAAGAACGCAACACAGCGAGTGAGAGAAAGTAAAGATTCAAATCGACAACTTTGGAAATTTGCTTGTGTGTGCAAATAAAGACTGTATTTATTTTTACTTCAAAATTGCTTTAGGCTTATTAGGATTACTACTCTTTTGAAAAAAGTAAAAAAGCAGGAAATTATAGAATATTAGCTCAGATCGCGTTGCGTTTAAATTTTTTAGAATGGAGAGCTCAGATGAAGAAGAAGTATTAAGTGATGATGAAATAAAGAGGAGAAGTGGACGGCCACCGAAGAAAAACGATGAAGTAAAAACGTGTCTTAAGCAGTTATAATAAATTGCTCTTCAACAAACAAAAATTTTGGAATAACTACGCAACCAGCAAATCGCATCCACGGAACGTATTCGTAAGTTAGAAACTCTTTCTATTAATAGTAATAGCATGTCGGAAGGGTCTATTCATAAACAAAGTAACCCTTTTCGACCTCCGGAACTAAAACTTACAAAACTTAACGGTAATTTAGAAGAATGGGACAATTTTTGGACTCGGTTTAAATTTATTGTTCATGAGTCAAGTTTTCCTGAAGTTATAAAGTTATCTCATAGTTTTAATTTACCAGTTAGTACAGAATTTATTAGAAAGCCTAGTAGTATTTTTAAGAAATGCTTACTCTGTGATGGTCACCATTCTACGTTGTTTTGCAATCAGTATGTAAAGTACAATGAAAGAATAAATAGGGCAAAAAAATTTAAAATTGTGTTTGAAATGTTTACGGCAAAATTATTTGGCAAATAAATGTTCAGCTAACCTGTCATGTTTCAATTGTAAAGAACCTCATGTAGTCGCTGTTTGTTCAAAAAACGATTTTAAACATGACTCGCAACGTTTGCCTCAATTTGTCAACACTATAGCGCAAGTTCGTCATTTAAATTTGGAAAACGAATGTAAAAGTAACATAGAACGCGATGATGAATTTAGCAATGAAAAAGTTGCAAATAATAATGTCTTAATGTCTAAACAGTTGTCAACAGATAAACAACCAGTACTTCTCAAATGCGTAAAAGCTATAGTTTTAAATCCTTCAAACCCAGAAGTATCCGCCAAAGCGCTCATATTAATGGAGGATCAACAGCAACTTATATTTCTGATTCATTTGCTGAAAGATTACAATTAAATACTTTACGATTTTGATTATTTGAAAATAGGTGTTTTTGGAGAACATTCAATAAGCAACGTAAAGTCTAATAGAGTTTCATTTTCAATACAATTAAAAGACAACACTACAAAGATAATTACAGCTAACACTATGAAAACTCTTACTCACCCTATACCCTTTGCGCTTCTCAATAAGAACGAATGTAATGCCGAAGATTTTCAGTATACGTACAATACACCAGACATTCTTATTGGTAGTGATCACTACTATGAATTAGATATTAAGCCAGTTGGGAAATTATCTAATGGAGTTAGTTTAGTAAATTCAAAACTAGGGTTTTTGTTAGGTGGCAGAATTGACAACGGTGAGCAGGTTACAAATGTATCACTTGTTTTAAATAGTTTAATAGGTAAGGAAGTCACTGACCAGTGCTGTAATGAATTAATTGCTGACTATTTTTCTTTGGAATCATTAGGTATTAAAGAGTCAAACGAAATATTGAAGGGAAGTACAGTTATGAGTGAGCCAAAATTTAACGGCGAAAGATTTGAGATCAAACTGACCTGGAAGAAGTTACCTATTGACTTAGCAAATAGGACGCCTAAGAACTTTATGGACTGCATTAAGTAAGAAACCTTAGACAAGTATGATAAAAATTTTAAAGAACAACTAGAGACTAAGATAATTGAAGAAGTAAAATTTAACAAAGTATCAGACAAATTTAAACATTACCTACCGCATCAAGTCATAAGAGAAGATAAAAATAAAATCAGGCTGGTGTACGATGCAGCAGCTAAGCCTAATAAGAAGAATACCAACACTTAGATCCCAGTCCAGTGTTGCTAGAAAGCCTTTTAGGAATAGTTCTAAGGTTTCGGTTTTCACCCGTTGTAGTAGCATGTGATCTGGAAAAAGCCTTTCTACAGATTTCAGTTGACAAACAAGACCATGACTTATTACGTTTTTTTTGGGTAAGAAATGTACACGAGCCGCCAAAAACAAACAACATTGTCACTTATCGATTTACTCGCGTACCATTTGGATTATCGTCGTCGTTTGCCAATACTATTAAACACTATTTACAAATGAATCCCAACGAATTAAGCAAATGGGTGGAAACGAACATGTACGTTGATAACATTATATTGAAAAGCGATAACATTTTAGAAGCTTTACAAAAATGTATGTTAGTAAAAAATCTATTTTCTAGAAGAGGGATGAATGTACATGAGTTAATGTCAAACAAAACACAAGTGATAAATGGTCTATCCAAAGAAGATAAATTAGCAGGTACAATAGAGAAAGTACTAGAGATCTCATGGAATACCGAGTCAGATACTTTGAGCGTAAAAATGCTACTCCCACCCATAAGTAAAATATCTAAACGTACAGTATTACAATTTATGGCACACTATAGCATACGTAATTAGATTTATCACGAATGTTAAATACATACTAAGTCTAAAGTATGATAAATGGAAATATAAAAAGCAAAAGTTTTTTAAAGAACCTAAAATGTTTTCGGAATCATTCATTACACTTCAAGAATTGCGCACAGCAAAACGATTAATTTTTAAGCACAGCCAAATAGATTTTCCGCCTAATGATAACCAAAAGCGCGATTTAAAATTATTCGAAGATAAAAATAGGATATGAAGATCTCAAAGAAGATTAGATAATAGCGATGTCCCCTATGATTCTAAGTTTCCAATATGGTTGCCGTATGGATCTACAGTAATTAGGTTATGGATACATTACATACACTTAATAACACATCATGCTGGCCCACTAAATACTTTAGGAGTGTTGCGCCAAAGTTACTGGGTTAAAAATGGCAAACGTTTAGTAGCTAATAGTATCAAAAAGTATTGTCGTAGTTTAGAACTTCAGCTACTTTATCTCTCCAGCTTATTTTTGACAAAAAACGCAATTCACTACTCGTCGTTAATTTAAAACCACAAGCAGGTCATGGCGAACTTTCATAATTGCACTGCATTAATTTCCATTCTTAAAAAAATTTTTTTTTTATTTTTTGGCAATTAAAAAAAGACTACATAACATGTTAGATAGAGAAAAAAAAATATAGTTTTAAAGTATAATGAAAAAAAATCATATTGTAATTTAATCAAAAAATATGGCCATAGAAGTCGAAATCCGCTAAGGAGTGTGTAACAACTCACCTGCCAAATCAATTAGTCCTGAAAATGGATGGCTATGGGCTGGAACGAAACACCTATACTCCACAGTTAGTTGCTTCTATACAATTTATAATTAATATCTAGCTCTAACATGTAAGAGAGTTGCGCAGCGGTTAGCGATGGTCATGCTTTTAAGTGTGGCTAAGCGCGGTAACGCAAATGAACTTACAGACATTGTATGGAGTCCGTAACTTCGGGACAAGAATTGGCTCTAAAATTTGGATGGCTTAAACCTGTTGTGTGATACAGGCGGGTCTTGTTCGTGGCTGCTCGAAGACACAAGTTATGCGGTTGGACTAGTTTGATGATAGCTGCCTGTGGAGCGCTTCAGCTATGTGGACGGTTGAGGGAGCTATGCTCAAGTATTCTAGACCAGAACTTGACAGCTAAGCAGACTGTTGCAATAGTTAACAGCACTATTGCACCCATGGCGCAATATTAATTTATTGTTTTCAAAACCAAACAAGAGAAAAAGAATTAATCATAAATAGATGAATAATAGATAGATAACAGATAAATCATCATAGAATTTTTTTGAAATATATTTAATTGAACAGTATTGTTCGGCTCCGGCTCAAAAATCGAAAACCAAATCTTATTAGAGATAATTTTTTAATTTTTAAACTCGTAATATGAGAATTCATGTTCTTTCCAAAACAAAACAAGAGAAACAAAAAAAATATAATTTTTTGTCATTCTGAAAGTTTAAAAAAATTCAAAAATCACAAAAAAGACATTTTTTTTAATTTCAAACTATTAATATTTGAAATGAAAAATGTTAGTTTATAATATAAAAGTTTCTATATTTTCTAGCTAATATACAATCATCTAACACAGGAACACCTTCTAACGCATTAACACCATATGGAGTACCACCACTAGAATATGATTCATCACCACTAGGTTATAAAGTACCAACACCAGATGAAATACCAACACCATATGCAGTACCAACACCATATGGAGTAACAACACCATATTCAGTACCAACACCATATTCAGTACCAACACCAGGACATGGAGGACAAACACCAAATAAACAACATCCACATGCAGGAACTTCTAATGGTTCTAGACAAAGTTAAGAGTATAACAAAAAATATATTTTTGTTTGTTAGTATTATAATTTAAATATAAAGTAATAAAGAATATTAATAATTTTTATACGTATTATAGATAAATTTTAAAGTAATTATACATATTAATTAAAAAAAAAAGATTATAATGTAACTTGAAAAACTTTTAAGTAACTATGCATTTTTTAATGTGCATTTTATAAAAACACTTATAAAATTATATATCCAAAAAAAAACGTTAAATAGCAGCATGAATTTAGAGCTAACTTTAATTTTTTTTGATTTAAACTGTCAAAATTTTCAATTGATATTCATTCGGCCTGCACTAAAGAGCAAAATGATTTTGCATTAAATAAAAAAATAAGAGATCGACACCGTCTAAACGCATTAACACCATATGGAGTACCACCACTAGAATATGATTCATCACCACTTGGTGGCGGTAATATAATGGTTTGGATTTGTTTTTCGTGGTTTGGTGTTGGTCTTTTGCATCGCATTACTGATAAAATGGACCAAATTCAATATCGGGAAATTCTTGAAACTGTTATGTTTCCTTACGCTACACAAAACATGCCTGTAGGGTGGTCGTTCATGCAGGACAACGATCCTAAACACACTTCTAAAACAGTAAAAGCGTGGATTGGCAATAACAGCATCTCTTTGTTGACTTGGTCGGCGCAGTCGCCTGACCTTAACCCTATTGAACACATGTGGGCGGAGGTGGAAAAACGATTGCAAGGCCAAAAATTTAACAATAGAGATGCCTTATTTGAGGCCGTAAATAATACCAGCGGGTTCGTTGCTAATCTGTTATTAATGCTAAAGGATTTTCAACTAAATATTGATCAATTATAAAATTTGTTATTTTATGCCAATGTTTTGTCCGACCGGAAATTTAAGTTGTTTTGTTTAATAAAAATATAACTAAGATTTAAAAATTAATCCATTTGAATTATTCTATAGGATCATCTTTTCCGAGAGGACAAAGTAAGAAGTTTTATCTCATTGTTTGTTAAGCACAAAACTCTAATAATATATTTGTTAATAAAAGATTGACAAATCTTTATTGACAAAATATATAATGAAAAAAAATTTAATTTAATTTTTTATTTTTTTAAATTAAGGATAAAACGTTATTTAGATTATATTTTTTTGCTAAAAGTATAATCTAAATTACTTGTTTATTTTTCGCATAATACTTTTTTTTTATTATTTTGTATAATATAGTTATCGCAATTCTTTATTTATTAATTTATAATTTGGTATAAGTTATAGTTTGGCAGATAATTAAAAAATAACAAAAAAGATTCAAATAATCGATTTTAAAAAGCGAGCTAAACTATACATCTCATTTTTTGTGATGTCATAAATAAATTTTCTTGTGTATAATTTAAAATTAAACTAAAATAAAAAGCTCGTTATAATACATTTAATCAAGTCCAATTTTGTCTTTTTTCATTTAATAAAATCAAAAAAAAATTAGGAATACTTTGTGTTTACATTTTTTAAATGACATTTTTTAATAATTTATCTAAAAATTTTTAATTTACGCCAAACGTTTAATTTTGTCTTTTTTAATCTATAGTATAGAAGATAAAATGAAAATATTTATTTCTTAATTATTAATAACACTAGAATATCGTGTGATATTAAATTTTAAAGACGCAGAAGGAATGTTTCATACCAATAAACCATTCTGGAACAAACGAAACATTACTCAAATAATGTTGCTTTGGAAAATAACTTGTAACACATCTGAAACATTATTTAATAAGTAAATTTAATATTTTTTCCTTAATTATACATTTCAGTAATTATACATAATAGATTTTGAAAAGAAAATCAATTGTATTCATTGATGATTTGGATTATTCTATATGTATATACTTTCACACACTCTTAAAATTTTTTTCAAAAAATACATAACAATCTTTTAAATTTTTGAATGGAATAACTTACAAAAAAATCTTTTTTTTTCACTATTCTTAATTTTTTATAACAGTACACAACCTCATAAATAACTGTATTTTATTTCTTGTTGTCAACATGTGAGAGATTCAACTCCACCAAGAAAGAACTTTAATAATCAAATTCTGTGTTTTAAAATTTATATGTGGGATAATTTATAGGTATAAAGGTATTTCTATTTAAAAAAATAAAACCTTTATTATTATCAAAAAAATGTAAATAATAAATGAAAAAAAGGGGTAATATTTTTTTCTTATTTCTTGCTTTTTTATAGTTTATCAATTTCTGTTTATTTTTCTATTACTGAATTTCATTGAACGCATTTTAATCATTTAAAATTCTTTATTTATTTTTCTTTATTGAATAACTTTTTTTATCATGCATTATCAATGCCAATAATATAACACTAAATAAGACGAAAGAAAGCTATAATTGCAATTTTTTGATGTTTACAAAATAAATTTGCTTATTATACAAGAGCCATTGCAATTTTTTTAACTTTAAACAAGAAATAGAAAAGAAAATTACTTTCTACTTCAAAGGCAAATCTTCTATTTATGTCATGGTTTAACCTACTCTCTTATATCCCACATTATGGTTTCCTGTATTAGTTTGAAATATTTGAAAACAAAGCATCAATCAATTTTAGTTCGTAATTTTTGTTATCTAACGACAACCAAAGTTATGTCTACTTTGTATCTTATCGATTCACCATTTCAAAACTATAAAATTGATAAGTGTGAGAACACTGAATACAATTTATGTAACTTGTTTATTTTTAATTATTCAACTTATAATAATTAATCCAGGTTTAAATGACGACAAAAATTGTTTAAAGTATTTGAGAATGTTTAACAAGTTTCTATTTTTCATAGAAATTTATTTTTTAGACATATTTTTAGTGTAAAAAATGCAAATTTTCTTTCTTGTGTTGAAAACGAACTCAATTAAATACGCAAAGAACAAAATTGAAAAAGCGTTCTATATATTTAAACCAATTCAAAAATTAATTGAAGAATGTTATCAATAATTTAGTTGTTTTTTCTAAAAAAATTTTGTTTCAAATTTGAATTTCATTTATTTTTTAATATTAGGATTCATGAAATTTAATGCTAAACTTTTTTTGTAATTTTCTTTATTATTTTGCATCTGAATAAGAATTTAAGGAATAAATTCTTTTGTTTAGGCAAAGATAAAAAATCCTTCAATGACAAATTTAAAAGCCATAAACTTTTTTAAATTTTAAAATTATTTTTGAGCTAAATTAATTTTACTTTTTTAGTTACACCAACTCAGCAATCGTAATTGCCTATTTTCTTTCTGCGATAAGTATCATAATAATTAATTTACATTTATGGACTCTTCTGATTTATATTATCTTTGGAATGTTGTTAGAGGTCAAAAGCGAGATCGTCTTGTGCGTGTTATTATATCTATAACAATTTTAACAGTAGCACCTGTCGGCTACCATTTAATTGTGCTCAATGTACCAACAAATACTATTCAGAATGCAATTACATCGGAACTCAATCAATATGGAATAGAAATTGGGCAAAGCTCTTTGGATATTTTATGGTACTACTCTAAACCGTTCTCATTTGTAATTAACTGTTTTTTATAGCTTCATATATAATGTTTTGATTAGTTTTTATTATATAAGTTAAACTCTTTTAAATTAGTTAAAAATCCGTAAGCCATTTATAATAAACCTATAAATTTAAAAAAGCTTGATTAAACAATTAATACCAGAAGTATTTAATTAAAGACCAACTTTGAAAAAATACATTTTTATCTACAATGAGGTTAAAAAAGTTGACTATTTGATATGTTTCACAATTAAGTTTTGTTTTTTAATTATTTATTATCAGAAGATTAGAGTTGATAAAAACAAATTGAATACATCTTTATTAAAACATTTTTACTAAAAATAAATTTCAGTTGATATTTTTTTCACTCTTATCAAATTTTTATTTTAGGTCATTTATAGTAGCATGTCAAAGTATTGGTGCATTGGTCAGTTGCTTTATTGTTGTTCCTCTGACGAAACGTTTTGGGACGAAATATACGTTAATGTTTATTAATAATTTGCTGCTTTTTGCTGGAAGTATTGCTTTTTTTCTTGCATCATTACATATAAATATTATTTTACTATTGATTGTGGGCAGATTATTAATTGGACTCTATACCGGTATAGGAAGTGCTTTAGTACCTATTTATATTCATGAGTTAGCTCCAGAAAAATTAAAGGTTAGCTTTTTTATGATTTAATATTTTAAAAAGTTAAGAAACTTAAGAGAAATATTGTAGAAATGGATATTTTGGAAAATTACTTAAATCAAAGCTTTTTAGGGTCCATTGTGTTGCTTTTTACATATTGCAGTTTGCATAGGTTCCGCATTAGGAGCGTTTCTTTCGTTAGATCATATTTTAGGTGGTTCTAATACTTGGAATTATTTATTAGCACTACCCGTCATTTTTGGTGCTGTGCAAATTTTATACGAGAAAGCCCTCCTTGACTCTCCTAACTACTTTTTATCGATTGGTAATTGTAAAAAAGCGGCTGATTCAGTTAGGTAATGTCAAATTTAAGCGTAATACATTTATTTTACCCTAAATCTAAATGTTATTTTTTAGATTTGTCATTTTGATATAATAATCCATTTAATCATTTTAACTTATTTTTATTATTAATTTATAGTTGGCATTACTATTAAAAAAAAAGAAATGTCGTTAATAGTTTAAATTTTTGAGATAAAATACTCTTCTCATAAAAAATTTTTTATTTTTACATAGATTAAACTTTAGGTTTTATTATTTTCTGAAAGATATAGAAGATGAGGAAGCGCTTCTAGTATATCGCTCAACTGTCACTGAAATTCCATTGCAGATTTCTTTTAAAGAAGCTATAAAAATACCAGATGTTTTACGTGGAATTTGGTTGGGTTCGTTTGTGTCTATTGCGCAAGTGTTTTCTGGAAGTATGGCAACTGTCTCCTATTCAACATCGTACTTTTTTAGTTTTTTTAAGGTCGAAATAAGGAATTATTTAATTTTTACGAACAAAACACTGCCATTAAGCATGCTTTTTTAGAATGCTTGACTCAGTTTCATTTGATGCACTATGGACACCGTGGATCCCTACTTTAGGTGCGTTATTAAGCATAGTGCTTACACTCCCAGCTCTAAGACTTGTTGACACATGCGGTCGCAAGCCACTATTTATTAAAACATTGGCAATTTGTGGAATATCAAATTTATTCCTTGCAGTATTTGCAATACTTTCAAATTTACTTAGTGGTAATATTTTTAATAACTTATTATTTTGCGTATAAATTTTAAATAACCTTTAATGTATAAAAAAATATTGAAATTAGTTGCTCTAATTTTTTTATTTAGAATCAGTGGGAACATGGCTTGCAGCAGTTTTTAGTCTCACGTTTCTTGTTTTTGGTGTTGGTTATAATGTTGGTGTCGGTCCAGTCGGCTATTTCCTACCGTCAGAATTAGTTAGACCCGAAGCAGTTAGTGTTGCAATGGGTTGTGCAGTAGCGACGAGTTGGCTTTCAACTATGTTAACGACACTTTTCTATTATCCTCTCAATAAACTTGTTGGAGGATATAGCTATTTTTTATTTATTATACCTACGTAATTTTTTGTAAAATTAAAATTTCTTTAATAACAAAATAAAACATACTCAACGAATTTTTTCGTTTTTTTTTAAAGATTTTAATTTTAATCTTTCAATATTTTATATCTTTTTAGATACATTTAACACTTTTTAGAGCATTTTTTACGTGGTACTTAAACAAAGAATTACCGTCATCTTTACTAGCATCTCATAGCGAAAAATTTTACAATGCTGGCAAATACTACGAATTTCCACTATCTACAATTATTAATTGGCTTAGGTCTAATTTTACATTTCACTTTTATAGCGGTCCCAATGAACTTCAACCAATAAATAATGTTGCTATTGCAGAAACTGCGCGTCAACAAGATGATTATCATACTTTTAAAAATGCTTCTATTTAAAAACAAGTTTGTCTTTATATTTAGTAAAATTGAACTTTAATAGAAATTTCTTCTTTTATCGTCATTTATTTTTTGTATTTGAATTTAGTAAACAAATGCTGTAAATAATTTTGTTTATATTTTTCAAAAATTAAAAATGTTTTATTTAAAAGGGTTTTCATCATTCAATATTTAATTTTGTAGTATTTTGCAAAACTTTTATTTTCGCAAGAGCTTATTCATAGTTTCTTTTCTATGAAAATATTTTAGTTTATTATTTTTAAAATGTTAAATTACACTTTAATAGTTATTTGGTTAAAATTTAATAAAATTAAACAAAAAAATTTTCAAGGAAATCCACAATGCACCTCTAGCGAAATCTCTACCAACCGACAATTTCCACCACGCCACAAAAACCAATTGCCGTTAGAGTTTATTTGAGTATTGTATGAGTGGTAGCGAATGCACTGGCGATTTGAATTTGGTATTTTTGAAATTACTGAATCTCGATCAGCGAGATGGCATTCAATATTACAGGAAGTCCGGAGTTCTAGGATACCTTAAATTTATGGTATTTTTCTGGTAACACAAACTAAATAAATTCCTGTTTTTTATAATATATTTTTTCGGAAAAAACATTTATATTTAAAAAAAAATTTAGAAAAACTCTTAAAGTATAACATTTGCTAAGGCTTGTTTTGGTCAAGTAGGTATTACTTAGAAAAATAGGAATTTCTATTAGTTAGATCATGTTTTGATGTTACCTTTATTTCTTAATATATTGTGATATAATTAATGGTGCTCTTTCAACTTCAGCTCTTCAATTTTATCCAAAAAATTGTTTTAAACCAACTTAATCGTAAAAATTTTTTAGTTTTATCTTTGATACCAATAAAAATAATTTTTAAATTCATCAATCAGTAAGCAAACTTTTTCATATTGATTCATTGTTTTTTATATTACTTAAACGAAAAATTGTTTGAGTGCCAGTAATGTTTTTTAAAAATATTTTAGAATTTTTTGTACTTTTTGTTTAACAGTTTGTATTTGTGAATATACGGGATTTTTGATATAATAAATATATTACAATTAAAATGTTACCTTTACTTGGATGAAATATTTTTTCATCATGGCATTTGGCCAAAATAGGACGATTTTTGTCAACTTTGCCCATTGTCAAGTAACACTCTCCCGAATGGTTTCCATCAGGACTTGGGGCACAATAAAGTGTTCGCTGTTCTGAATTTAATCTTCATGACTAGTAATTGGAATTTTCGCATTTCGGCCCTCAAAAAACTTACAAAAAATTTCGTAAATAGCTGCGTGGCACTTTTTACATTTGTAATAAAAGATATTAAATCAATGAAATAGTTTTAAAACATAAAAACATACGCCAATTAACAGCTCGACTAAAATCTATTGTCCTTTGTGTATGTACTACGACCAAAATTTCAAAAAAACAAATCAATATAGTTTTTAAATAAATATTTATTATCATCGCTTTTATTTGAAATTATTTACAAAACAATTTAAATCATAGAGAAAAGAGTTTAAACGAAAAGATTTGGAATTAAAAAATTGCGAAATGACCTAGATTACCAATCAAAAATTATTGGAGGAAAATTAAAGTTTATGATTGCAGATATTTTCTGAGCAGAAAGTATTAAATTACATGCAACATTTTACACATTTTAATTTTTTGTAAAAAAAATCAGCGTTTGGAACTATAAAATAATGGATTTTAACAAAGCCAAACTTTTCCGACCTAAAAATTCATTGTTTTGAGGATCCTTTCAGGCAGTTAGATTCAAATTTGATTTTTCCATCAAAAATTTTTTTAATTAGCTAAGAGTTTTTGATGTTTTATATTTCAGTTTAAAAAATTGTGCTAGCCATTTCAAGTCTCTGAATCATCAAGCTACATTCTAATTAAATTTTGATTGCAAACCTTAAATAAATTGATTAATATTAAGTCTAGGTCCAAAATTGCCAAAAAATATGCTAATTGGCATTTGGTAATTAAAAAAATGTAATCAAATAAATGGTTATTTAATGATCGGAAATGAAGGCAAAATTGATTAAAAAACTAAAGATTTGATTACAGATATACTTAAGTTGCAGGAAAGTTTTAAAGAGGAACCATTTGAAATTTAATGTTGCTTATATGATAGGATTTATACTTTCAATAAAAATTTAAAAATGATTTAAACACCTTGCTTAACAAAACATTTTATCTTCCTCGTTTATTACAAAAAGTTTGCGGAAAAAATGGTTTAAAAGATTTTTGCTTACAATTTCTTTAAAGCTTTTACAATTTTTAAGTTAAGATAAATTATAATATACCTTTCAAACATTTTTAACGATTAACACTAAAACTATTTTTAAAGTATTTTGAGAGCTTTTAAAAGTTTTGTAAAATGTGACTAGAAAAATTAGGCCTTAAAAAGGAATTACTTTTGCATTTATCTAATGCTGTTAGAGAAATTAACACAATTTTTTAAGTTTATCACATTTTACATATTCAATATTTCTTTTAAACTCGGGTTTATAACGATTTTCATTGCTTAAGAATTTACAAGTAAAAGTAATTCCTACTCCCAATAAAAATTTGAAGATGATTCGTGCATTTTTAGTAGGTTTTCTACAGTTTTAAATTGTTGCATTTTAGGTGATGATGGAAATATAAAATTTAAATTGTAATTAAAATTTTCATTGAGCTTATCACAAAATGACAAGTTATTGCTTATTTGCTTGTTTGATAAGTTGTTAGCATCGGTAGTTGAATTTATTGTATCTTGGCTAAAATTGTTAAAATTAAATTTCACTAGGTATTAGGTTGACATTTCTAAAGTTTCCGAACTTATTTTAAATTAAATTTCATTAATGAAAAAAAGCAAAATAACAACAACTAAACTATAAAAAAATTATTTGAAATAGTTTCTATTAGATTTGCTTGCGTTTATAGATTCACAAAGAAAAAATCAAAAATGGGGAAAAAATTGAATGTTACTGTCAGATTTTTTTGCATCCGAACTTGAGATCGTCGTGGTACCAAACAATTTGACAAAAGTAATTGAATTTGGTACAAACTACTTTAAATAAATTTTTTATAGTTTAGTTTTAAAAACTATAATAAATTATAAGACTTTAAACATTTTTTTTAAAAAAAATTATTTCAAAATTAAATGTGAATGTGAAATGAATGTAAAATTAAGACTTTTAAGGTTAAATATTTTAAAAATATGCTTTTAAAATTTAAAGATTTTAGAAGCGTCCAGTATTCATATTAAAAAAAAACCTCTTTTAAAAAATATTACCTATCTATTGTTGGTAGATTTACACTTTTAACATCATCATTTGTCACTTTCTTTTTTGTTCGTCTATTTTGATACCAAACTTTTACCTGCAAATACAACATATTTTACTAATAATTTAATAATAGGTTTAAGAAAGCTTTTAAAATATCCTGGTTGATATCACAATTATTGAAACATGAAATTTAATAACCTGCGTTTCTGTGAGAAAAAGGTCTTTGGCGAGTTTTTTTCTTTCTTTACCTATTAAATAAGGATTTCTCTGAAACTCAAGTTCCAATGCTTCTAATTGCTGAGTGGTGAATGTTGTTCGGGGACGCTTTGGACGACTCAAATCTAGCGCTTTTGGAAAATAAAGTTCCTTTACTAATCCATTCGGACCTTTAATAGAAAATTAAACAATGGAAAAAAAAATTCAAAAAAGTTTGAAAGAATATCTTTAAACTGCAAAAAAATTAAAGGGCTAAAACATGTTAGAAAACCAATACAATTAAATTTTTAAGAAAAAATTAATAAAAAAACTTAATATAAGCTTCAAATTTACAAAACTTTTTAATTGACAAACCTGTGACTCGCATAACTTGGCAATATTTCGGTATTTCGTTCATGTGTGAAGCAATTACAATTAATTTAATAGAACAAATAAATTATTACAATCTGCGATTTTAATGGAAGTATGGAAATAATTCAATCTTTTAAGTTGGAAATAATTTAAGGCTCCACCTCTCCTTATTTTATTAAACATAAAAGTCTCCATTTTTAATGAAAAACATATTGTATTCTTAGTTTTAAAGCCGCGTAAAAAATTTAGACTCTTTTTTTATAGAAGTACTTGAACTTTTCTTTAAAACTAGAAGGTTTTTTCTGTGCCCTTCATTGCCATTTCAATTTTTAAAGAAAAAAATATTCAATTCAACTTTAACTGGCAAAGAGGAAATTACTCGCAACATATGGCGCAATCCTCAATATTTATTTTCAATTGAATAAATTATTATTGTAAGTTTAATTGGCTTTGAATTAAGTATTTCTATTTGGCTGAATAAAATAAAAATCGATAAATTAAAATAAAATGATGACAAAAAACACTTTTGAGGTCCGGCAAATGCGCAAAAGAAATTATTAACAAGAAAATAAGTTCAAGTATTTTGTTTAATTGAGAAAGTAATTTTGTTTTTGCTATTAATCAACGTCTGTTTATATTTTCTTTCATTCTTTTTCAAGTTATTATTATTAATATAAACCTTTCTAAAAGTAAAGTTTCCTTAATTTTAATTATAAAAAAGACCTCTAAGTTCACAAACTATAAAAATTCAACCCTTGAAAAATAAAATTTATGTAAAACAATAAAAAACGTTAACAATTACAAAAATGGTAGAGTTATGATTAACAGAGATCTATTGAATTTTTTCTAGCTTTGCAAGTACATTTGCAGCGTCCTAAACAAGACCCAATATATTTTTTAAATAAAAAAGTAAAACAATGAATTATTGATAAAGTAATAATTATAAATTAAAGTTTAACTTGATGTGGCTTACAATGTTTAAATTGTAAAAAATGTTAATACATAATTTTTTTACAAACTTTTCTCTTCCTAAAGATTAGTCTGAAATACTTTTATTTATAAAAATTTCCTTACAAATCATTTATACAACTTCAAAAATTGTAGTATTTAGACATAAAAAATTATTTCTAAAATATTGTGAGAAGAGTTTAAAATAAAAACGTCTCAAAAAATAAGAAACACTTACATTAATTACATTTTCTGGAAAACCAACAAGTTTAGCAATATTTAATCCAAAAGAGCGATCAGCCACACCAGGCACAACTTGATATAAAATTGTTAATTTTCCGTTTTCATCAATAATCGTTTCCACTTTAAAGTTTTCGACACTTTCCGGATAGTGTTCTCGTAAACGACCCAATTCATGAAAATGCGTTGCAAAAAGACAAAAGCATTTTATACTATTAATTATTTCCCTAAAATACAAATTTAGTTTTTTTGAATAATCACATGTTATTTTTAATATCAATATCTAATATTTTTAAAGACAAACACGCAAACATTAAAATTATGTTGGAGAAAATAAAAAATAATTAAGATAATCAAAATTATTTAATTGTTCAAGATTGTCTTTAATATCAAAGAAACATTAAATCATACTCAGCAATAGCCCACGCAAGACCAAAACCGTCGTAAGTACTTGTACCGCGACCTAACTCGTCTACAATAATTAGCGAATTTTGTGTCGCTGTTTCAAATATAGTTGCGCAGTCCATCATTTCAGCCATAAAAGTTGAAACACCTTTACTTTGAAAATCTCCAGCACCTACTCTAAAAGCTATAATTCATATTTTCTAAACCTTATACACCATACTTAAGCATCATTCAAAAAACGCAAGCACATATAATTAAAATCAAGTAAATTAAGGCAAATTTTGAGTTTAGCAATAATTATGATTTAAAAAAATTAATTCTTTTGCTGATTTCAATGAAAAAACTTTTTAAGTTATAAAGATACAAAATAAATTAAAAGATTAGATTAATTTAAATGAAAAAACATATTACTCGCCTCGTAAACATTCCATCAATTAAAGAAAACCGTGCTGAAGTGCATGCCACAAAACAACCCATTTGAGCCATAAAAACAGCCAACGCATTTGCTCGCAAATAAGTACTTTTGCCTCCCATATTTGCCCCAGTCAGAACAACAAAATTCCCCTTCTTTTTTCTATTAGAATCCACAGCACCAAGTCGAGTATCGTTGGGAATAAATTGTATATTTGATGCTTGCTCAATAACAGGATGACGACATTCAATAAGCTCAAAAACATTTGTACCTTAAATAATGTAAAATTCTGAGAAGTATGAAAAAACCAAACAATTAAAAAAATAACCTCTAATAAGTTTTTAATAAATGTTTTTTTTGTTTAAATCATTGAATTGTTTACTTTATAAGTACCAAAAGTTAACACATCAAATAATAGAAAATTACCATTTAAAAAAATAAACTATAAATAAAAATAATAATAACTATAAGTACAAATAAACTAATTGCCTTTATCCAAAATTTCAGGTCTTGAATAAGGAATCGGAGAAGTAGATGCTACAACCGCAAATGCTGTTAAAACATCTAAAACACCCAAACGCTCCGATAGGCTTAATAGGGCAGCTACATAACCCGCTAAAAATTTTTATATACTTTTAATAATCTTGTAAAAAATGTTTAATTTGCTTCTAAAGATTAAAAAAATAGAAGACTATTTAAGTTAAACATTTTTTTAAAAGAATAACACTATGCTATCCTCTTTAAGAATTTCTTATTTTCTAAAATTTAAAAAAAAAAAAAAATTTCTAATTACATGTATTAAACTAATTATCCTAAAGAATAAATTCCTCAAAATCTAAATTAAAAATATATTAATTAAAAAAATTACAGCAAGTAGTAATAACTGCATTTGATAACTCAACTTGTCCAGTTTCATAAGCACTTTGAAGTTCGCAAAACTCTTGATTCAATTCTTCTAAAGCTGTATTCATAAAACGAACCCCTCCACCTTTAGTAGTATCAAGAATTTTTATTCCAAGATTAGATGAATTTCGGATCAATTTTTCTGACTAAAAGTAAAAATTAAAAACAAGTTGAAAAACCAAAAGTAAAAAATACCTTTAACGTAACTCGAAAAAAATAACCATACTCTGTATTGGTATCCAATTTAATACTATCAGTATTCAGTTTCGAACTAATCTATAATAAATTAAAAAGTTAAAAAGTTAAACACAAAATAGCTAAACTAATGTTTCTAAATATACAAATTAAATTTATTGCAACCTATTATTTTTAATCCTATTGTTCAAACCTAAAATAACTTTAAGAATGTTTAAAATTTATCATAAAAATTATAACACGCTTAAAGTGTGTTAATGTTTACCTTTATAAATAATCAAAAAAGTGAAAGCCATTAAAATGATTGTAAAAGTGGTAAATTACTAACGAATTCAAATGATAATTTGGATAAAAATTTTGTTTTAAACATTAAACTTTATTATTAAAGACTTAAAGACTTACTTTGTTAAGAATGCTCTGAGCTTTTTTATCAATAACACTAATTTTTTCCGCCATTTCTGTCAAACCCTCATCAATTTCCGGTTTAATTCTATATTGACCAGTAGACTCGCAATGAGCAATATCAAAAGTACTTTCAATAAGCGCTATAAATCGTTCAAATTCAACACAACTGTGACGAAGAGGTTCAAAAATAAGCTCCTTAATAGCAGAATGAAATTTTGAATCAACACTCTCAATTAATTCCTCAATAGTAGACTCAAAACGAAGTAAAAGTCGAATCAATTGATAAAGGCGATAACAATCCTAAGTCGGTATCAATATATCAACATTATAGAAAACAATAAAATAGTTTTGAGTAATAACAATAAATCTTTCCATACTAAAAAAATATACTTGTAATGAAGCTTTTTTCTGAGTCAAACGTCGTGACAAAAGTGCAATATCAGGCACACGTCTAAGTAAATCATCATGCAAAAGTTGCTGCGTACAATTCGACTCACACAATGCTTCTACAACATCAAGTCGTTCCTGGATACGACGCAAGTCATAGAGAGGACAACGCATCCATTCGCCTTAAAATTTTAATTAATTAAAATTCTTTTAAAATATTGAAAAAATTATTTTTTTGGATATACAGAAAACTAATGACTTTAAAATGACAGTGAATCACAAATCTAAAATAACTTTAAGAATGTTTAAAATTTATCATAAAAATTATATTTACGCAAAATTCGACGACCAGATTGCGAACGACAACGATTCAAATGATCGTAAAGAGTAGTTGTCAAAATCCCGTTACTATTTGGCGCATTAATAACTTCTATAAAATATTTTTAAAATAATTAATTTTAACAAAATAAAAATTAAACTGTAATGCAAATATTTTTTGAAAATTTTACAAAATGACTTTTTACTCAAAATCTAAAAATAAAATCTGTTACCCTGATTGGAACTTAAAGAAAATATTTCCAATGCTTGAAGAGCTGCATTACTTAAGTACATAAAACCAACTGATCCATAATTTGCTAGATTAAATGCATCTTCATATTTTGCATCATTTAAAATTTGCATATGAGTAGCAAGAGCATGAACTCCTTGTAGTAAACCGTCGCCAAATTGGAAATCTTAAATACAGAAAAAAAAACTTACAAATAAAGCACATAATTAAATAATGCTGAATAATTTTCTAAGCATAAAATTACAAAAATAAGTTAAAAAAACCTTTAAATTTCGTCTTTAAAAGTTTTAGCACATCAGTGTTACACTTTTCTAAATCTACGGAAACGTCATCCAAGAAAACTTTTGGTAAATTTGAGCGTTCAATCGCTTTTTCAAGTTGCTTAAAGCGATTAGGAGCCGCTAATAAATCTTTTTTAATTAAAACACATTCTCCTATTGGAAATCATGGAACAACCTTATGGAAATCATTTGGAAATTATATCAAAATTTGGAAATTATTTGGAAACCATTTCAAAAAAAGAAAATCATTTGGAAATCATTTCAAAAAATCGAAATCATCATCAGTGGGACACAATTATAGTGGTTAACCACTATAAATATATAAAAAATTATGTCCCACTGATTTCCAAATTTTAATGATTTCCATTTTTTTTAAATGATTTCCATAAGGCTGTCCCATGATTTCCAATAGTGGTTAACCCCACAGGTTAACCCCTCGCGTAGTACTATTATTCATACGAAAGCCTGATTGAAATTTGTAAGAATTTAATTAGAAGTAGCTAAAACTCGAGGGAGAAACCCAAGGGAACAACTATAAAAAATATTGACCCATGATTTCCGATATAATAAATTTCTGTAATTTCCGAAATAATTTGTCCTATGATTTCCGTAAGTGGTTTTCCTCTCGGATAAATCACTACCATAAGTGGTTTCCTTCTCGGAGAAACCACTTACGAAAATCATGGGACAAAAAAAATTCGGAACTAAGCACGGAAATCATTTCAGAAATCAGAAATCATTTATCATATAGGGTAATATTTGTTTTTTGTAGGTTGTCTCTAGGTCATAGATGAAAAGGTACTACCATACGATTTTTTCTTCTAAAAATCCCCGAAAAATATGAGCATATACAGAAAGTTTTTTTACCAGTAGACGGATTCTAAAAAATTTTGGTGAGGGTGAGTTTTTAGTGGTCCCATACTCTGGGATTGCATTTGGAGACTAGATCATAAGTGGAGGGGGGCTCCCGCACATTTAAAAAAAAATGAGAGAAAATATGAAGAAAGTTTTTTTACGAGTATAGACGGATTTGGCCAAGTTTTAGAAGGGGTATGTTCGAGGGGGAAACCACTAGCAAAAATGTTGTCCCAAGATTTCTGATTTCCGGGATTACCGAAAAGATTTCCGGGA
>JANSTW010066774.1:0-10694 GCA_027564275.1 Diadocidia ferruginosa | reverse complement strand
CTCTTAGAAAGGCTTCTAAACAAAACCTTTAATAAAAGTTTTTTTTTACGATTTTAAGTAAGAAAGTTAAAAAGAAAAAATGGAAAAATGAAAAGAAAGATTTTTAACGTGTGTTATATAATATTTTCTTAATCTTACTATTTCTTTTACACTATAGTAATTCTATGGCCGGCTATCAGGCGCTAGCCAATCTCGAACATTCCGGCTTATGGCTGGCAAAAATAACGAAATCGGTTTTTTACTTATTTGGTTTTCCGCTGACTATCATTATTTAGTTATGGTACTTCTTTTTCTCACAGTTCCACTTTGTTTTATTATTTGTTACGCTTTTATAATCTTGAAAAAACCTTTTTAATTAGAAATTGTATGCTTTACATTTTATAAAATACATTTGACTAATTCACCTTATTCTCTTTAAAAATCTTAACAAAATGTAACGTTATTTATATAAAACTTAACTTTTTAACTACTATCAGAGTTTTAATGGGATTTTTTAAATTCATTTTGGAGTTTTAATATCTTTAGTTAGTTTACATTAAAGTAAACACCATAAAGTCAAAAAATAAAAATAAGTGTACACTATATAAAGGTAAGAAAATAAAGCTTTTTTCAAGTTGTTTTCTATTTTTATTTTAAAAAACTATATAGCAAAAAAACACGAGGCTAGAATTTTGTTCTTTGTTCGCATTTTTTGTCCATTGTTTTTTATGGCATTTTCTCTACATTTTTTTTGTTATTTTTGACTCAGTATTTACTTTCATTTCTAGCTATCCTCTCATGTTCTAAGTCCAACAGTTCAATTATTTGAATGCAGCTTTACTGCCAAACTGACTAAATAAAAAATGTTGCTAGCACTAGGTTGTATTCATAATATTGTGTAAATATGCATTTTCAGCATATTCCCGTAATATACATAAAGTATATTTTACATACAAAATTTTTAAAGCAAACTGACAAATACAAAATATATGAAAAAATTAAAGTAGAAAAGGTTATAACTTTAAAACAATTTTTACTAAAAATAAACAAAAGTTAACGTTGCTACAAAACACAAAAGTAGTTTTTTAGCAAGAGTTTGTAATAAATTAAATTCAATATTAAAGGAAAGTTTATGCAGGTATACAAATAAAAAAGTTAAACACACAAAAAATGAATACAATAATTGATTAAATTATCTGACAAATAATTTTTTGCCAGTTCGAATCAAAATTTTTTAATTGCTAAAAAGTTTTAAACTAAATTGAAAAATTAACTCTATAGAACATTAATTATAGTAAAGGTATAATCAAGTTGATACTTAAAAAAATTTAACAAAAACTAAAAAATTAATTAAAAAACTAATAACAGATCTCTTAAAATTTATTTAATATCATATCATTCTTTTTATAATAACCATAGCTTATGTAAATATTTTAAGAAATTAATTAGTAGTAGTAAATATTTTAGAAAAAAGTAATGCTAATTTTTTATTCAATTATAATAAACCTAAAAATCAACGAAAATATTATATTAATTTAAAGACAGTCACTAATTTTGAAAAACTAAAGTTATATTTTAAATTAATCTTTTTTTTGAGTAAATCACATTAATAAAATAAATACATAAAAAAAAAAAAAGAAAAAAAAATTTTAAGAGCTTTAAGCATCGAATGAAGTTCCCAAAGTTTCAAGTTTTTTAATTTTGTAGTTGAAATCCGAAATTATTTAACTATAGCATAAAAAGAGTTAAACTAATAATATTTTCAAAAACAATTTCAAATAATGTTTATTTCTACTTAATAACTAAAAATTTTCTAATCAAAGATTGACTTTTTTTTCTTGTATTTTAAAAGTTGTATAGCCAAAAATTTATTTGCGGATAAAAGTGGAATACAACTTGATGAAATAAATTTTTGCACTCCAAAAAAAATATGCAAAATAAGCCAAATTAATTGCGCAATTAAGAAAAAATATAGCACAAAATTAAAAAAACGTATATCAAAAAGAAAAAAATAGCTAAACAATAAAGAAAAGAATAGCCTAAAGTTAAAAAAGAACGAAGAAAACTGGTGAACGCATCTTGTTGATGAACAATTGAAAAATGTGGAAGAAAAAGCAAAAGAAACATAAAAAATATAACATACAAAAAAAAAAGATCACTCAACTTTTTAAAGGATTCTAGGATTTTTTGCTTTTTTCGCTTAGATTTTGTACATGTTAGCATATGTGTTTTTGTATTTGTATTTGAATGTGATGCGTCGTCGCCGTTTTTTTGTATTATTATTTTATTTTGTATTTGTGTGCAGGAAAATGTGCATTACGTAAAGCAACAAAAAAAATGAAAAATCACAATAACCATCAATAATCATAAAATTGCTGAGCGTCAAGCTTGCAAATACCACTAAAACAGAGTCAAGTAGATAGCTATAAACAATAAAAAAATAATAGCAGACAAAAAGAAAAAGCAAAATGTCATGAAAAAATGCAGAAAGAAAACTATTCTTTCCTATTTTTAGCGGGAGATAAGACTTTTCTATGGGAAATGCTTGAAAAATTAGTTAGCTAATACGTTGGAAAGCCGAGCTGTATTGCGCATATAACTTAAAAAAAAACTGAGTGTCTTGTATTACTGAGAGGGAAAAGATTTTTTTACGTAATGAAAAGACAATTTAAAGGCTTTGGTAACCGGAGCACTGAACAATTATTTAAAAATCATCAAAATCATTCTTTGCGGAAAAATCAATCATCCAGACCTTGTATAATAAAAAAGACATAATATATAAATTACAAAAAAGGGATTGTAGCAATGCATTTTTTTGCGTAAAAATGAGTTCATTCATTTATTGCTTAATAAAAAGAAATATAGAAAAATCTAGCCAGATAAAGCTGAATTAAGGATGGAACATTGCGTCATTACTATTACATAAATAGTTTTTTAAGGATAATTTTTTTGCTTTTCTCTTATCTACTTTTTTCTTTATTAGAAAAAAAAGTTGATATTATTAAGATTTTTAATTGTCGCAAAAATGCTGAAAAACAAAAATAAAGTGGACATTTCACGTTAAAATCTGCACAATAAATAAATAAATTTTATATTAAGCAAAAAATTTAAAAAAAGCATAATTAAACCCGCAAAAAATTAAACTCCATGTAAAAAAATAATTAGTATTAAAATAGTTTACTAAGTATAATAGCGTAAAAAATATTAAAAGCCAAAAAACATCATATATAGCAAAAAAAGTCGTTTAATTGTTTAGTGGACTCAAAAGTATTGCCAGCCGTTGGCTGACTGGCTAACGCCAATTTAGAAAATGCACATGTGAACGCACTGAATTTATATCTAAGACATACAAAGAAAATAAAGAAAAGTTGCGGGCACTAAAAAACTAATAACACAAAAAAATCTCCTTAAAAAATTCGTTCTTTTTTACGTTTTTTAGAAATAAAAAACAAACACAACAACGAAAAATAATACGAAAATTTGCACATATATACTATATAGTGTGCGACGCAAAAAATTCTCTTTTGTTTTTGAAAGATGCATTTCATGAATAAAATGTACGATGCATAAATCTATTTTTTTTTCTTTTATTCTTTATGGTTTCTATTTGTATACTTTGTTTGTTTCTTTTATTCATTTTTTTATCCTTATTGCCTAGCGGAAACCTTCTTTGTTTGCTAAATTTAACAAAGATTTCAAATAAAGCTTTCACTTTTTCAACTCGAATAAACAGTGATAAAGAATAACTTTAAAACAAACATAAAAAAAATTAAGCAATAAAAATAATGCACTAAAATATGATTAGTGGACATATAGAAAAAAAGAACTAAATAAAAGATTGAAGGTAAAACAGCATTTAAAAAAAACTTTTTTTTCTATGTATTCATCTCTTTCTTTACTAGTTTGAAATAGTAACAAATTTTAAATAAGCAAGTAGAATTTCTTCCTTTTTCCGCTATTTTTTTATATTATCCTGTTTCCTTCATTTCTAGCATCCATTATTTTTTTGCCTGCTTTGCAACCAGCCGACGGCTGTCAGACTAAAAATATATGGCCTTCCGTTGTTCAACTCGTAAAAAAATTTTGAGTTCGTCAATGAACGATTATTACTGCAATGACAATATAAAATAAAATATTTATAAGGATATAGAATAAAATATCTATGTAATGTATTTCAAATTGAAATAATTACAATAGAAATTAAACAATAGCTAACCATATCTTTTATATTTTTAGTTTGTATTTTTAAAGGTCAAGGGGATTATCATTTATTAATTATGTCTTTGCAATTTAATTTTTTGATTAAAAAATTGTATTACATAAATGAATTAATGTATAAAACTACGTTAAAAATCCAGTTAAAATACTATTAAAAAACAAATTTTGATATTATTGAATTATGATTGACTTTTCGTTCAAAATTAAATACTTGTCAATGCTTAAAATTTAATTTAGCTTAATTGCCTTTTCACTTTGAGTTACTATCATTTACTTTATGTGTTTTTAAAGCTCATTTCATTGATGTTTCAAAAATTTTCTGATGTTTTTATTCACTTAAAATGCTGATAATAAAAAAACATTAAAAATTCAAATTGTGGCTGCCAGTAATATTAAACAAAATAAAAAAGAAAAAACGACATCAATAAATGATATGACTGGTGAAAAAGATAGCGACAATAATGATAAGTGATAAATTTGTGTACGTTTTTTTGAGCGAACGCTTTCGTCTTTGACTCACTACTTTAATTTTCATTTAAAGTCAAAGCGACGCAACACTTTAAAATATTACACAACAAAACATCAGCTAGCGAGCCATCCTATTTTTTTCATTTTGTTGATGAATGGACCGGCTGATAATAATAAACGTCTGCTGCTGCCATTTCTTTTAGATAAAAATGTCAATTGGAGGAGGCAGAATGTTTTAACAATATTTAAAAAAAATAAAATAAATAAAAAGTATGCGACTGCCTTTTCCTTCTTTTTCTCGATCTAATATTTTTGCTCTCTTAATTTTTATTGAAATTTTTTAACTGCTAAGAAAAAATTTTCCTTTTGTTGACCGCAACAATTCTGATTGGCACTTTTGAAATGCAATAAACATTAAATAAGGAATATACTGCGCTAAAAAAAAATTTTCAATTACCTGAGACAACCAAACTAACCAGAAAACAAAATTAAATTGCGCCAACCTAAACTAGCTCCAAGCAAAGCTTCAGTTTTTTTGTAAATAATAATTAAATATAAATACTTAGTTTTTGGAAAATCTAAGGTTAATTTAAGAGCTTTATAAAGGTCATAATTAAAATATTACTCGAATCTAATGTGATCAATAAAAAATTGCCTTAAGTATGCTTTTTCAATAAAATTTTAAATATTTTTTATCTTTTTTTTTCTTTGACGTTATACTTTCATTAAGAATCTTTGCATTAACCAGTTAGTCAAACTAACCAGTAATAAAAAACCAGCCAAACCTTTTAGCTGCATTATTGACAAGTCAACTAGACTTTTAAAATGTAATTGCTGTCTGGCAAAAAATGACTCGCAAAACAACATCATAAAGACTAAAAATAATATAAAATTGTTCTTTTACTATATAATACTTTTTTTTAATTTTTATTTATTGTTCAAATATCTTTAGAACCTAGTATATACAATACAATTCAGGGATTCGACTAAAAAATTAAACCTATAACTAGCCAAAAGAATTAAAAAATGCTTAAGGTACAAATTACTTATTTTTTATTCTTTTAATAAAATCTTTTTTAAGGCTTGAGTTTAATTTATTTTTTAATTCATGTAAAAGCAGTTTATAAATTTAGCTTTAAAAGAGCAAGTTAGCAGCTAAACAAAGTCAACCAAATGTTTGGTATTCAATGCAACTAAAATAATAACATAACAATGAAACAAAATAATTTTTGTTGTATATATACGAAAACAAACTATTTTTTCTTTTTACTGTTTTATTTAGCTTTCTTTTTCGTCCAAAAAACAAATATAAATTTTTATATTTCTTTCTTTTACTTAGACGTTCCCTTCAACTTGATTGCCATAAAAATCAATGAAAAAAATACTTTGGCTTTTTGATCATTATAAAGATTACACACATTAACAAAAAAAACGAACGATTAATAGTTCTTTTGTGTATGACTAGTACGTTTAGAAAAAAAGCAAAAAAAAATTACAATTATGTAAAGAAACAGTAAGAGACAGGTTAAAAAAGAACAACACATAACAAAAAAACGCAACGACTATCATTTTTTTAAATTTTGTTGTTTTGATGATAATGTGCTGTAATTTCGTCTTGTCTTTCTTAGTGGACGGCCAGCAAAAAAGTTACTTTTCTTTTAGCCACAACTTCCCTTTTTTTCTTAACTTACTTTATTTATTTGCTGTTCCATTTTTCTTTTGAAATTTTTCTTAAACAGCTTTATTTTTCCTTTTTTTGTATATAAACAAAAGCTCTTGTGCAAGTTTTATCATTTTCGTTATATCATGTTTAAGTTAGCATTATTCTTTTTTTGCTTCGCATTTTTCTTAGTACTTCATTTACTTACAATGAATTTTTATTCTTTTTTTTTTTAGCTATTATATAGCAATTTATAACAAAATGCTAGGACAACATCGTTAAAGAAATAAATACATACAAAAAGAGTAAAAAAGGTTTTCATAAAACAATAAATTTAAAAAAATAAACTAATAATACAAACATCTTGAAGATATATTGAGTATAATATATAAAAAATAAAATAGCTAAAAAGGAAATTTGACAATTCTTTATTATACTTATTGAATCAATTGAACTATCAAATAAACAAAAAATAGTTTGTTTTTTCTACTCTGTTTGGTTGATCGGTCTATAGTGCTAAAAATATACATTGAAAAAATATTTTACTACTGATTTAAAAGCAATAAACATTTTTTCATTTATTTGTTTCAGACTAAACTTGATCTAAAATACAAATTTAAAAGCACTTAAATATAATAAAAAAATTTTTTTAAGAAATAACAACAACTCAAAAATTAAAAATAATTTCAAATTTTAATATCAGATAAGATTAAATATTTTTAATCTGAGTTAAATATTTTATATCGCTTTTTTAAATCATATAAAAATGACTAAAGAAAATTACATTATTTTCAGTCTAATTTTGTATATTCTTTACCCAATAAAAAGCCATTAATTAACAAAAAAAACCTTATTCTTTAGCTTTATCAGTTGGTATATATTTCCTTTTTTTAATTGTCTATTTGTAAAAACAATTTAGGTAAAAATAAATAATATAAAATTATTAAGAGTGTTGCAAAAGGCAATAAAGTTGTTTAAATGTACTTGGTAGGAAATAATATAAAACATGTAACTTATATTATCATATTTTTTAAATAGCAAAAATTATGCGCTTTAAATAATTTAAAGTAATAATAAACAATTATTTTTTTTATAAGTTCAATTTTGCTCAAATACTTTTATCTATTTGTGCAAAAAATATACAGAATGCCGCAATTTTAACGGCCTTTTTGGTTTGAGCTTAACTTTTTTTCCCTGAATTCAAATAGATTATTCATAATTTTATTAAAAACAACTTTAAAAAATAACAACAAAGTAAAAGTACTAATTTCTATAATTTACTTTCAACATCAACTTTAATACAATGCTCCAATGATTTTTGTATGCTTCAATAGATCAAATAGCCATTTGTTGTAGAAATTTATCAAAAGTCGCTTGGATTTGAGATTGCATAAATAACTGAAAAAGATATCAACTTTGATATCAAAAAAATTTACCAAATTTCAAGATTTTGGAAAAAAATTTTAAATTTGGCCAAAAAAATTATGCGCAAAACAAAAAGTCTTCTAAAATGTATTAATACAAATTTTAACTGCAATTTTAACAAAATTGCTTTTATTATAGTCATTGCAAAGCAAATAAAATTAAGAATACCATTTTTTAAGTATAAAATTCTCAGGAAAAAAAAATGTAAAATAAATTATAGTTCTATCTTCTGTATTTATTTTTTTCCTTTATTCATATTTTGCCATTCTTTAAATATTTTTTTAAAATTAACAATTAGCTTTTTTTAAGTAGAATAAATTATTCAATAAATTTCGAGTTTATTCTCACAAACTTGAAATATTTTACTGTGTTAATAACATCGTGATAAAACAATTTTTACGGTTTAATTTTTTCTAATTTTAATTTTTATAGAGTATGTAAAGATTGAAATAATAGTAGCAAAAAATTTGTTCTTTCAATAAAATTTTTCTGTTGCAACTAATAATTTTACAATACTTACCTTTATTCATAGTAAAAGCATATTTTAACTCACTTCTTACAATTAAACATTACAAAACAAAAAAGATTGGACTTTTTTTAACGTTAAAACGTTAAATTAGCAAGCTCTTGTGACTATAAAAATTTATATAGAAAAACCTTTCAGCATACTGCAATATAAAGAAACAAAATACAAAATTTTTAAAAAGATTTCATTATTTTATAAGACAGAATAGTTTAATTTTGGTTGAAAAATAGTGCTACGGATATGAGTAATGAATAATAGAAAATTTTTTTTAAATATTACAAGACTTTTGACCAATAGTGGAATCTAAAAAAAATCATAAAAAATGTAAAATAAAAAAATATAAAGTTAAAAAGTTAAAAATTAATGGCGACGCACACAATTAAAAAACAATAATTTGCAATAAGACATACGAAGATAAACTTAACCAAAATAACTAACCGAAAATTGACAAAATACATTTAAAATTTTATTGATTTACATTTTTGTTCGAAAATAAAACGCAAAATACTTATAGTAAAAATTGAATAAAAAGCAACAACGCAATCGAATAATACAACGGCTGGTAGAAACAAAAAAACAAAGAGTGGAAAAGAAAAAAAAATCAGAAATATAAAATAAATTGAAAAATAAGGAAATGAACGGCAAAAATGAAGTGTGCACAATTTTCTGAAAGGCCATTTTTTCTTTCTTACTTTTGACAAAGAGCCAATGTTCCATCAAAAAAAAAGAAACGAAAAGAAAAGAGAAAAAAACTAAGAGGAAGAAAAAAGAAAATTAGTTGAAGCAAAAAAATTTAAATTGATTAGTGTAAAGAAAGGTCATTTGAGTTGTTTTATTAAAATATTTTAAACCAATCGTTTGTAAAACGAAATAAACAAAAAAAAATTTTTTTTAATTACATTGGTTATATGACTATTACTTTCTTATATTTGTGAAATATGCTTTTCTAATAAATGTCTTCGGTAGGTCCAGAGAAAGTATGTGGGATTTCTTAGTTAACTAATTTTAGGACGTAAAACCTTTTCTATTTGATAACAGAAAATATTATGAAATAAAGCAAAAACAACATTATTAAATTCTAATTAAATAATTTTAATGTCAAACGTAAGGTAAAATTATAATACTAAGCAATAACATTGCAACAATTAGCAGAAAATGAAAACAAAACAATTCCGTAATTTTTAAATAATCATATTTTAGATATAAATTTTAGACTAAATCTCAACTTAAACAATATCAACTTTTAAATGTTAATACAAATATTATGTTACAAAAATTAAAAAAACCAAAACTGACCTTAAAAAAAAGTTAAAATTTCTGTAATCATGTTAACTTAACCAATAAAAATTAGTCCATTTATAATCAAAAACTTTAAAACTTGGATAAATTTTTTTATTTAAGCGTTTTATTGCTCAAAAATTAGTGTATCTGAAAATATTACAGATTTTTTCAAATGAAAATTAACTTTAAGACCTAAAATTTTTTTAGGTCTACTTTTTTTGAATTATATTTACTGTAAAACAAGTATGCATTTATTCTTTGGAAAAAATTGTCACCTTTGAAAAATAAAATAATATAATAAAAATATTAAAAAATTTATTTGATTCTTGTTTTTTTTAGTCAATTATTCTTTCACTATGCCAAAACATTTTTTACCTTTCAACTTTCATCAAGTATTTCCTATATTAAACAGGTATTTTTTCTTTAAGTGACATCAAAAATAAGTTTATTTTCTTGGATAACATCATACAATTCCTTCTACTCTATTGTTTTAATTATAAGTTTACTTTAATATAAAAAAAATCATGTCATTTATATTTTGTAATAATTTTATATTGTATTTTTTGCACTTTTATGTTTGCGCAGCTTATTGTTTACAGTTTATCATACATTATTATGCATAACAAAATAAAAAATAAGGCTTTACAATTTTATTCTTCACTTTTATTTTATTCTTCTTGCTTGTTAAAAAACTTGCAAATAATGGTTATAAATAACTCATTTCTTATAAGTTATGATTTCATTTTTAGAAAGTAAAAAACTATAAATTCCTTTTGTGATACATTAACACGACGCTCAAGTTAGCGGAATCTTTTCAAAAATAGAACTCAATAAAATTGGAATTGCAAAAATTGGAAAATTAAAGTTGCAAATATTTTTAAGTAAATATTCTAATGTTAAAAAAATTTCTTACATGTTTTTGGCAGCTGTTCAAGAATTTTTTTCTTACAGAAAATCTTTAATATAAATTTTATAACTAAATAAACATTAAAAAATGTAAAATGTCAAAAAAATTATATCATATAATTTAGCCTTTAAGATGCGTAAAAACACAAAAAAAAACAAGAACTTTATATATACTTTGCTCTTATAATTTAAATACTGCAAAAATAATAAACTGAAAATTGTCGTTAACAA
>JANSTW010066763.1:0-10694 GCA_027564275.1 Diadocidia ferruginosa | reverse complement strand
TTGATCGTGGAGACGTTATAAAACGTAGCGGCAAAACAGCCGTGTAGACATATCTATATTTGGATTATCTTTGGTTTTACGAATAACATTTTTTTAACTGAAAACAATGTTTTTGAATAATTTTACTTTTTTCGACCGTTGATTTGAAATAAGTAAATATTTAAAAACTGCAGGCTAATCGGTCTAATTCAAAGCAAAGCTATTCTCAAATAAATGAATGGGTCGGCCAGGGCAAAGCGTTCCTTTCTTCGCCCCCAGCCTAAAAAAAATCTTTTTTTTAACAAAAAATCCATAGAGTAAACTTAGCACTTAAAACTAGTTTCGGGACCTACGTCCCATCATCAGTAAAGCTGGGAATCTCCCTAGGCCGACCCATTAATTTATTTGAGAATAGCTTTGCTTTGAATTAGACAGATTAGCCTGTTTTTAAATATTTAATATTATTTTTAAAGTGGCAAGTTATTATAATTGTTTATTAAAATATTTATATGGCCCAATAATATAATGAACAAGATAATGAAACATACGAATTACTTGTATAATTTCAAAAAAATAATTTTAAAATGTGTGCAAATTATTTTTTAAACACAAACCTAAGGAGACATATGTTAAAAAGGTGTAGTGTAAATTGAGTTTAACTGTTGTACTTGCACACTTAATTTTTTTTTAACATTAAAGTTAAAATTTCAGCAAATATTTTAGAAAAATAATTTATTTAATTATATTATAAAGCCTTAAAGTCGTGGGTTCACCCGAAAAAAAGAAGATTATTTTTTATATATGGCGTGAAACCTCTGATATATTTTGTTCTCTGTGCTAGTTCCTTTTTTATTATATATAATTTATTTAAATAATTTTAAATTTTAAATACAAATAAAAAAATCTTTAAAAAAATTAAAATTATCAAAGTTTATCATCATAAAGTAGCTTACAACAACTCGAACTGATTTAAGTTGCAATATTATTATAACGTTGTGATGTTTGCATTAAATAAGTATAAAATGAAAATTAATATTACATTAATATTAATAGAAAAAATCTTTTGACATTACAAAATTTATATTCAACACTTTTAAATAAAATTTTATTTTATTTCCAACAAGTTTTTATTTTTTCATTGCATATATTATAAAAACTTTTTATTGATACACGGAAAACTTTCGCATGTAAAAATAACTAGTCGAATATATTATACATATAATATAGACAATTTTCTTTTTATCAACTTTAATGATTTTTTCTCTATATGCATAAATATTACCAATATATTATTATATATTTTACCAGTCACACAAGAATAATATTTACATAGTCCTTTTCCGTACATACTTTACTCATTTTATTGCAATGATTTAGTACATTTTATATATAAAGGCGAATTTTCACTATAAACCAGCATGTTTTGTATAAAATGTTTAAAAATGGCCTCGACTTTTAATGATTTGAATTTACTATTTAAAAGAAAAGATATGTAAAAATATCCTTTGAGTAAAAACGCGGTATATCTATAAATTTCAATATTAAAAATTAATTATTTATTGTAAATATTTTTAAAATAATTTAAACGTGACATAACTAATTTATGTAGGCAAATTAAAAATTATACAAAACATAATATATTATGATCACAAGGCAATAATATATTTTTGCTTTTACTATACATACAAAAAATCCATATTATATATATGGATATAATGTATGTAAATATAGTACAAGCCTTAATTTTGGTCAAAATGGTCAAATTGCCGGGACCATGTTTTTTTTCGTTTTATGATGCCTTGATACAGAAAAACTAAAAAAAGTGTCCGTCCGTCCGATTGTCTGTCATTTGGAGTCTCTATGTCTAAAGGGGGGAGGGGCCCCCATACATGCATTTTGTACTAGGTATATTTACCACCATTGGCTAAATATTCCTCAACCTCTTCCGATTTTGATGAAATTTTGAGAATTTGTTCTTTATTAAAATTTATTATACCCGTATTTTTTTGTATGACATAAGGGTGGTACACTTCAGATTTAGAAGGCCCTAATATTTTGCATATTGTGTGTATTACGACCAGTGGCTAAATATGCCTCAACCTCTTCCGATTTTGATAAAATTTTGAGAAATTTTATATTCATTAGACCTATATTTTTTTGTATGGCATTAGGATGGTCCACTTACCGCAAAGTAGTTATTTTTCTGAAAAACCGAAATCAGACACACCTCCCAAAACATGCCATAAACCTCCCTAAACGGCCCCAATGTCCAATTTTTTTACTGATTAATTCTCAGATAAATTTCGTTTCAGAAAACTACCTATTCAGATAAGCTGTACCATTAAAATTTAATTTAATAGGAATTTATAATGTTTTTGCTTTTACTATACATACAAAAAGTCCATATGATATATGGATAATGTATGTAAATAGTACAAGACTTAATTTTGGTCAAAATGGTCAATTTGCCGGGACCCATTTTTTCGTTTTATGATGCCCTGAGTCAGAAAAACTAAAAAATAAACTGTCCCTCCGTCTGTCTGTCCGTCTGTCTATCCGCAAATTTTCTAGACACAGAAATGAGTTGAACTAGTGGACAGATTTGGATAAAATTTGGTCAGAATTTTTAGTGGTCCCATTGTTTAGGATTGCATTTAGGGTCTATAGGTTAAAGGGGAGGTGAAGCTCAGATACTATTTTGTTTTCTAAAAATGGCCGAAAAATATAAGCATATAAAGAAAGCTTTTACCAGTAGACGGATTTGGACAATTTTTGATAAGGGTGAGTTATTAGTGGTCCAATACTCTATTATTACATTTGGGGTCTAAAGGTCAAAGTAGGGGGAAAGCTTCAATACGATTTTTTTTTGCTAAAAACTGCAGAAAAATATTAGTATAGTTTTTTACCAGTAGACGAATTTCACCAAATTTTGGTGGGAGTGAGTTTTTAGTGGTCTTTTACTCTGAGATTGCATCTGGATCTCTTTTTGTTGTAAACTTCGATAAAACTAATAGAGAAAATTGTAGTTGTTGTGTATAAGTTTTTAATGTTAAAAGATAGTAAAAGCAGCCTCCCAGTTATGCTGGGGGCTCTCGGACCGATTTTTTTTTTATTATATGAACCCGCAACATGAAGGAAATATTTTTGTTTTTATAAGATGATTAATTTTACTGTTATTACAACATGTATATACATGGAAAAACATCGATTTGATAATTTTTTTTATATATGAAGAAAAGGATATAGTATATATTATATTATAAAATATAGGATATGTAAGAATATCAAAGAGCAATATAAATATAAATATTTAAATATGAATTTAAAAAAAAATATTCTAGGAAAATCAAAAAATATAATTTTTTTAAGAAATATTTTTTTATATTCGGACACATTATGTCAGGGTTTCTTGCCTTTACCCTGACCAATATAACCGTTATACTATTGATATCATATTTAAAAAAAAAATATGTATACTATGTCTATGAAAAGATAGTTAATTATTCGTATAGACTATTTAAAAAAAGATTTTAATATTTGTCAAAAAAATAATATATATTTATTGGCATTAAATGAATGAATGAAAAAATTATATTTTGTTTATTTTTCCAATTTATAGATCTAATTAGTATTTAAATTTAAACAAAGAAAAATTGTCTTGTGAAAATGTATTGTCTTTTGGTAGTATATGTATTATATATGTTTATTAGAGGCTGTTATAGAGGCAAAATTTTGTATGCAAAAATAATATCTTTCTAGATTATAACACAAAAGGTTTAGCCAATTGCCCAATTCTCACTTAGAGTTAAATTACAAAAAAAAAATGGTGTTTTATTCTATGTTCTGCCTATATATGTCTGTATTCTTCTTATCGTGAAATATATGAAATATATATAACCACTTTGGTTAAAATTAAATACAGCTGTACATCAAATAATTTTCGAAAATTAAGATTTAAACAAAAAACTAAAAATATTTCATAAAAAAGGGAGATGAAATATTCAATTTACCTAGAGCAGTGCAGAACCTCAAATCGCTCCACCAGCTCCACAAAGGATATTTAAATTTTAAACAATATAAAAAAAAGAAATTGCTCAAATCGCTCTTTTAATATAAATACACAATTTTAAATTATAAACAATAAAATAAAATAAAAATTCACATTTCCATTGTTATCTTCTTTTGTTAATAATCTCTATTATTTTAAAAGAAATTATCGAAAAATTGAACAAAAGGAAAAACCTATAAATTTAAACAATAGATTTGATTTTTTAAATGTTGCAGCTCTTTAGCCATAAAATTGTGGGCTACCATGTTTTATATGATAAAACAAATACTTGACCCTCAATTTCCCTTTCAATAAAAAAGCCATTTTCCATATAATACATGGTCTAACTTTGACCCTCTCCCCTACCGAAAAAGCGCGGTTTTTCCGAAACTGTTCATATTTGTTTGTATTGGTAGACCATACGGCTGCGTACTTTTATATTCGTTTGCAATATTATTATAAATATTGTGAAAAACAGCCAAATTTAAAAATTAAAAAATGCTGCCAGCAGATTTGAACTCTGCTGCTTGCTGCTGCTGCTTAGCAAAAAATATGTCTTGCTGCTTGCTGTTTAATTTAGCAGGACAAATAACGATGCTGCTGCTCGCCTGCTTTGCTGCTGTCAGGTCTGGTATGTATGTATAAGCGATGATATATAGTCGCGGGCAAAAAAAATTGAGGAAACCCAAAATATCAAAATTTATATTTTGTATACATATTGCGAACCGCAAATAAATATCTAATATCAACCAAATCATATTATGTAAATTTTCTTTTTTTTTTGGAAAATTTGACTCGATCATTTTCCTCTTATATAATATATTTCTAAAACAGTAATACTCCATAAATTGTACCATTGTATCTATAATGCCTTTCCTTTATATAATACTAATACACGGTAAATCAGTTTCAACATTTTTTTGTATTTATACTATTCCGTCAGAAAAAAAAAGTGTCCGTTCGTCCGGCTGACTGTCCGTCTGTCTGTGAGCAAAATATTACCTACAAGAAAGTTTTACACCAGTGGACGGATTTGGAAAAAAAATTGTGGGGGTGATTTATAAGTGATTTTTAGTTCTGGAATTTAGAGTCTCTGGGTCAAAGATGAAATGGGGCTCCCACACGATTTGTTTTTCTAAAAATGACCGAAAAATATGAGCATATAGACAAAGTTTTTTTTATCAGTAGGCGGATTTGTCCAAATTTTAGTGGAAGGGAGTTGTTAGTAGTCCCATAATCTTACATTGCATTTAGAGTCTCTAGATTAAAGGTGAAGGGGGCTCCCATACGATTTTTTTCCCTAAAAAATATGAATGATATATTGATTAATGATTATTTCTGAAAGTTTTTTACCAGTGGTCGGATTTGACAAATTTTTAGTGAGGAAGAGTTATTAGTGGTCCCATACTCTGGGATTGCGTTTGGAATCTATGTGTCGAAGGGGAGGTAAAGGATTTGTTTTGCTAAAAATATCGTTTTAATATGAGCAGACCATATGGATAAAGTTTTTTCCTGGTATACAGATTTGGCTCCAAATAAATGAGCATATATAAGTATAGTGGAGCTATGGGCCTTTTGGATCTTTCCTGACGTCACGACTTAAGAGTGAACGATACATAAATTTTTTTAAAGGGGGGAATGTGAGGATAATCATGAATGATGAGAGGGTTTGAGGAGTTTGGTAAATTTTGGTGTAAGGATTGGTTTTAAGTGTTCTTATATACTCTGGTATTTAACCTGACGTTTTTAGGTTAAAGACTTATTTTTTGTTGTTGTAAATATCTGTTAGTTGACATTTTTTGTTCAAAAGGAGTGTTTTGGTTTGGCACAGTTATCAAATGTTAAAATATTGTAAACTCAGCATCCCAGTTTTACTAGGGGCTCTCGCACCGATTTTTTAATTTTTTTAATTTTTATATTTTTACTAAAGAAGCACAGACAATAAATAAATATTCGTGTTATTTTAGTGGTTTTAAGCATGTTAAAGCTTTTGGACGTAATGTTTTTGGGTGTTATATCGTGTCAGGCTGTGGATTATTAAAATCACCAAAATGCAGACGCCGTATCTCATTCTATATAGTATTTCAAGTCTATAGTCAAGACAAAGATTGAAAAAAAGCTCTTAGTACCTAGATTTTTCAAATATATTTAACACTGCTTGATACTGACCTACAGCGATTAACGGTGAACTACTATAGTACAAATAATGTAAAAAAAGAAAATATTTTTAATTTTTTCGTGTCAGGCTCATAGAAAAATTGTTATAATCAAATTTCAAATTAAAATTTTGGAAAAAAACTTTATTCCACGATGAATGTTATGAATATTTTTTAAATAATAAAATTTAAAAATTTAAAATTTTTGAACCAATTTTTCTGAAACATGCACCAAAGTTCACATTTGATTTTTTTAATATTAAATAATAACAAAAAAAAATTCCATAAAGCATTTCTTTCACCCTCTTCCTATTTTATTTTTCAATGCCAGTAAAAAAGTTATAACATCTTATCGAAAGATGAGGGCTCAAAATCAAATCAAATTTACCCCTTGCATTTGTATCTTAGGTTGAATTCAGAATTGATTCTCCGTGTATAAAGCCCATACATAATATTCAATATTATATATAGACTTCATCTGGAAAGATTGAGATTTGTTATGTGCACGGTAATGTGAAATATAGAGAACTTTTTCAATAAATCAACATATTATTTTGTGTAATGTTGTGTTATGTGTTGTATGTTGTTTTAACCTCGATTCATCTATATGTTAGTTTTGTTTAAAGAAAATCTTTTATGTTGATTTTTTCAAATTTATTACTTTTATAGGTAAATATAGGGTAACAGTATCGAAAATATTCCACATATTAGTACAACTTACTTACAATGTACGATATTATGTTGATCTAAGAATTTAATTTAGTGTACAGTTGAGATTTATGTATAGTCCCGAAGAATTTATGTTTAACTTATAACCAATTTTCCAGGAAAAATTGGGTGTTCCTTCTAGAAGTATATTTGGTTTTGTTCTTTTGAACTATTAATGTAATTTGTAATGTAACCGCACAGTCATAGAAAAATTACAAAAGAAACGAAGGAATTTTGAATTTTGTTTTTGCCCGCATTTTTGCAAATTCACTAAAGAAAAAAAAATGGCCAGACATTGAACTAAAAGTTTAAACAACAACGCATGCGAAAAAGCTTTTTTGACATACAACGCATGCGCAAAAACTTTTTTTGACATGTACGCGGCGAACGACTTTGCAAAATATATTTTTTCGCCAAATATCTCCAGCGGGGAGACGGTGAATTTTGTTGTTGTAATTTTTTTCAACCCATTTCTCCGCCTTACATATAGTATTAAAATTTGAAATGACGGTTTTTTCCGTCACTGAACTTTAATTTACGAAGGACAACTTTTTACCTGCATAAAGCCTAACGGCAGTTCTTATGTAATTTTTCTATGCCTCCAGCGACTTTTTCCTGTTCTCAGATCACAAGAAAATGCTCTCTTATTTTGAGGTCAAAGTCGAATCGTACTATAAAAATGAGATCGAATAATTGTATAACCCTTATATTTGTTGTTTTGACCTCGAAGGCAACTATATTGAATAATAAAATCAAATTTTATAAAAAAGATTTTTTCTATGTTATCCTATACGAACTATTCAGCCCAACTGGTAATTTCTATACCGATTGCTTTATTAAAACAAAATATTTGACTTTCTCCAAAAACAAAATTTTGTTGAAATCAAAATGGCAGACATATAAATTTGTTAAAAGACGAATTTTTGTTATTACACGAAATAAATACGATTTTAGAGGAGCAGAGTATGACGTTTGAGACAAATTTTGAGAAGATTTGAGAATTGAGAGGATTACCTTTGGAGGAAGGTTGTAACTGCAGGGATGAGTGATAAGTTTTGGTGAGGGTTTTATGGAAAAATTACTGTTGAGGGGAGGGCGGTGTGATTTTTAAAAGAATAGATTAAGTTTTGTAACTGTTTTGAGTGACTTTTGAAGAATAAGTACCTAGTAGCTCTTAGAAAGAAAAATGAGTTTTTGTTGGGTTGGAGGATTTTTTTATGGAAAAAAAAGAGACGGAGAGGAAAGGCGGTATGATTTTGAGGAGAAGAGGTGTAATTTAAGAATTACTTTTATGGAGAAAACATGACTTTAGAAGAATAGGCTGGAGCGTTATGATTTTAGAGTTTTTTTTAAAAAAGAGGATTAACTTTTGAAGATTAAGTGGTAAGGGGATATATTGGACTTAGTTTGGTGCGAAGAGAATTTCTTTAATGGAAAAAACGATATGGTTTTTAGAAGAACAGTTTTACCTCTTGTAACACTTTTGAGTTGTGGTGTTGCTATTTATAGATGGAAGGGCTAACTAGATCCCGCACTTATAAGAAATTAGTTCAAATATTTAAAAAATATATATATGTATATAGGTACCGTGCTGTAACATTTTTATTGTTACATCTGTGGTAACATATAAAAATCTTTAATTCTATTTGCATTTCAGTGATTCATTAGGGCGATCTCACAATCAGTTATTTTTTTCACTTTTCACTTTTCAGTTAAGAAAATATCTGTTATTATAGTGAAAATATTTTTTTTAGTTGATAGAAGTGTACTTGCTGTTAACTGAAAACTGAAAATATGTGATTGTGAGAGCACCCTTATTCGACCTAATTTTGCTGTTATTTTTTCAAATTTTCTCTTCTGCAATAAAAATTGATACATTGATACATAACTGATGTTTACGAAATTACAACGTCTTTTCTATCTGTGCGTATAGCTTTGCATGATTTTATCATACGTTTTTTTTACTCAAAGTGATCTATAATATATTTTTGTGTTATTATATTTTAAATTTTGTGTATATAAATTATCGTCATAATTGCGTATTAAAATAATGGACTAGTTTATTTTAATTCATATTTTTTCTTTATAAATAGTTTATATTTTATATGAGCATTTTTGTATATAGTTTATTTTATACGGTTGGATAAATTCTATTCATCATAATTTATAAATATTCGCATTAGCCTATGAAAATGTTTAGGAACAATATAAAACATATACCTATATTATATATATACGAATGTATAATATATTGCTATATAGTACATACGCAATATCTATAAGTATTATGGTATAATATTGAATACAAATAAAATGTATTATTACAAACAGATAATTATTTGAAAAAAAAAACGATGAAAGTAAGAAACTTAATTAAGTTTTTCTTTAGAAATTATGGTAATATATTGTGTACCATACAAAAAATTATATTTCAAATATAATAAAGAAATAAAAATAATTTTTTCAATTTCAATTTTAAATGCGAAAAATATCTATCTATATCACAGCTAACGAATACATACACAACAAAACTAGATAATGGCTCAATTTTAATGGTTGTTGTTCTTTAAATGCTCTCATATATATACGAATGAAATTTTCAAGCAATCACTGTAGGTTCAGTAAGATTTGATCATTAATAATTAAATTTGTTGAGTTTATTTACCAATTATCATACATGTACTTATTAACAAGATGTGATTATATATGTACAATGTCAAGCACATGACCTCACCAAAAAATGTATTATAAAAATGTATAAAAAATAAGAAGCCAGTTTTGAAATCATTAAAATGTGTTTTAACACATTTAGTGTGAAACACCAAAAATCTCGGTTAAACCAAAACATTGAAGTGAATGATATAAATTCGTGTATTATAATATTTCTGGAATTCAAAATTTCCACTCGTAATACCCGCACGATTATTTACACGTAAAAAAATGATTGAATCCACTGCCTTGGGTTGTCAGTCAACCGATGCGTAGGCACTCGTGAGTCGACTGCCAGTGCTGAATTAATGCAATGATAAGGCTCCCTACGCACCAGCTGCCAAGGGCAGAGATTAAAAACACCCAATCAAGAGAGGGATTTCTTGAGCTGCGACAACTACATATTATTTATATATAGATATGGTTAACAACTATTCGGCCATCCGACTGAAACTACTGTACCCAGTGCTAAGAGTAAAATCTCAAGAACTATCTTTTAATTTTCAGGCTATGCCCGCACATATGCACTTTTTTCTTCTTTTTGAGATATGCCTGCAGATTTATTTAATTTAGGGATAATCACAGAGGGATCTTTTTTTTCATTTTTGAGATATACACACAGATCCTCTTTTTATTTTTTTTTGGGATATGAACACAGATTTATTTAATTTTCGGATATCCATACACAAATCCTCTTTTCATTTTTGGGATATGCTTCGCCTGTCCAATTTGAAGTTCATTAATACCTGCATTGCCTCTTTTACCCCTCGGACCTATATAGTTTGGGCAACTCGGTATATACCTCCATCCTTAGACCCTACGCACTCTATCCCTCCTGCACACTATTTAGAATGGACACATAATTTTAATCTTGTTTTCTATTTGATGACTGATACCATAGTTTGACAGTATAATAGACAGTGGTGGTGTTGTAGATTCATGTAAGGTTGGTTTTGTTGCATTGGTGGTTGTTGTATAAAAAATGGTCTCTATAGGGCATTTTTGTCGCACATGCGACATCAAAAATTACGCCAAGTTTAAGTAGAATGTCGCATGATGATTACTCAGTCTGGAATCTTTTTTTAAAATTTTGT
>JANSTW010066752.1:0-10694 GCA_027564275.1 Diadocidia ferruginosa | reverse complement strand
ACAATACTGGTTATGGAATCCTCTCCATTCTCCATATTATATAATTTTTGTTCAAAAATGTACTAATAGAGACAATTGAGCGATTTGTGTCAGTTTTCAAATGTTATAGCAGCATCCCAGTTATGCTGGGAGGGAGCTTTCGGACCGATTTTTTCTCTAAATTTTGATTTTTTGATGCATATTTTGGTGCATATTTTGTTTTTATTACATATTTAAATTCATATATTTCTATCTTAATTACATTTTATATGTACATATTTTTAAATTTTAAGTACTATAAAATCCGGACCCTGCTTATTAAGCGAACTAAAAATAAAATTATCACGTAAATAAATTGTATCACACCACACTATAACTATAAAATATATAAATGTCGAATTGCTTATTTGTAGTTGTACTACCCGAGTACAATGGAAAATAAACAATATTTTATCCAAGTAAACATAACTATCTAACATTGTTAGTTTCTGAACGTAATGATGTCAGTTTAGTTCGTTTATTAAACAAATTTTAATTTTTGAACGACGTTTCGCTTAATAAGCAATGTTTAATAGAAAATGTTTAGTTGCTGAACACAGCCCTGTGCTGTGTTCCGAAACTAAACAATGTTTGTTTAATATTGTTTATTTAACGTGGATAACATTGACAGATTTTACTGTGAATGCTTATTTAACTGACAGCAACCCAAATATAATTCTAAACGTAACGTAAAAAATAATATTTGCAAATGTTAATAGGTATTTTTGGTTTTATAATAAAAATATAAAAATAAAAATTAATTATAATTTTACCTTTATATAAATCAATAGCCGGTTCCATTTTTATTTTGGAAAATAAAAGAAAATAAATCGTAATCTGTATCACACCGTAAGCAGCAAAGCATTCTTCGATTTTTATAATATTTCACCGCATAAAAAATAGAAATGTCAAATAGCTTATTTGTAGTTGTACTCTTCGAGTACAATTGAGAATAAACAATATTTTATCTCAGTAAACATAATTCTATCTAACATTGTTAGTTTCTGAACGCAATGCTGTCATTTTTTTCGCTAATTAAGAGTTACTGATACCAATGCAGTGGGTAACTTTAATGCACGTTTGAGCGCCCATCTTTCGATAAAATGTTATAATTTTTTTACTGGCATTGATTAATAAAATAGAAAGAGGGTGGAAGAAATGTTTTTTTAGATTTTTTTTTGTTATTTTTTAATATAAAAAAACGAAATGTGAACTTTGGTGCATTTTTCAGAAAAATTGGTTCAAAAAATTTAAAAAATTTTTATTTTATTATTTAAAAAATATTCATACAAATATCGTGGAATAGAGATTTTTCTGAAATTTTATTTTGAAATTTAATTATAACCATTTTTCTATGAGTCTGACACGAAGAAGAAGAATTAAAAAGTGTTTTTATTGCTCTTTTTTAGATATGACAATAATTGAATCCCTACGTAAGTCAATAATTGATTCAGGGTGTCAATAATTGAACCAATACAATGTTTTGAAAAATAGACTATTCTAATATATAATTTTTTTTTTAAATTAATTAAATTAATTATTTAAAACAACAACTATACTTCAAGCTTTCCAAATCAAAAATATTTAGAATAATAAGTTGAAACCATAATTTTATATGGTAAAACTAAGTAAAAATGTCGCTTAATGTGTGGTCACCCTATTTGGGGAAATTTTGTATATCCAAAAATAAACATCGAATTTACTTAAATGCTATGTAGTTACCCACCTTTCTCTATTTTTTTATTTATATACTTTTTTTAATTTGCTGCAGTTGGTACCAAAGCAACAACAAAATTCACAACAACACAACAAAAATAATCTATCCGGCCGCGTACAAATTTGTTTGTTGTAAATTATCAATTAAAATTGATAGAAATTATAAATAAATATTTTATAAATATACCTACCTATATTATATTCATGTGGTGATAATAAATATTATATAAAAATTAGATAAACACGTAAGTATAATAAAAAGAGTTAAGGAAAAAGTCAAGCACTTGTTAGCGAATAAGTTTCTACATAGTCTGAATTTGTGATTGCGTGGCGAGGAGGCTCTTGCTTTCATCATTGATATAAAGAGAAACGTGGGGGTTCAAGACATTATTTTCGGTATACAAATTTTTTGAATTTTTTTATTTGTTTTCATATGTAAATAATAGCGAAATTGTTTAATTAGATGTTTCATTGTTAGAAAGAAGAGTTTTTTTTATCAAGTTATTTATACCACAGAATTGCGGTGCCGGTGATTTGCAACATTGTTACAAATAATAGTTACTATAAATGCAAAGTTTTGCATCCGTGGAAATAGATCTAATTATAATTATTTAAAATTTGTATATTTAAATATAATAAGTCATGAAAGTTATCTATATACTCAGCGATAACACCAGTCGATTGTATATTAGATGAACTCACAACGCATATAAAGGCGCTAATTCAAAATTTGAGAACGAAATGAATAATGATAATGTAGTAATTCTATAAAATTGCTGATTTTATATTTAAAACATATAACAACAACAATAAGACTAATTAAAAATGAATAAATTCAGCTTAAAATAAAGATAGACATTACAATTACCCTCTAAACAAATTTAAGCAAATTGAAAATTATTTTAATTAACGTTTTGTGAAAATAATCGCTTTTATAATGAAATTTGAGGTAAAGCCAGGAGAAAATGTTGCTCCTTAAATATAATTTTTAATCAATTTTAGATTTATGACAGGTTAATCGGTCAACGAAAAGTGAATAGTTTTGTAATATTATTGGCTCTAGCAGCTTTCGCATAAGCCTTACAAAAATTGTGTCAATTTACTCATACCGACAAGAATTGCACTATTTCTAGGCTAACCCATCATCACTTGGGTGATGGGTTAGATAGTGCGACATAGGCAATCCATTTGAAACAATTTTTTAAAAGATAAATATTAAATAATTTCCAAAATGCGGGATTTCTGAGTTGAAGTACAAAAAAGAAGGACGTGGGGTCCCTCAGACACTCAAACGCACTATAATTCAAAATTACATTAAAAAAACAGAAACATTATTAGAAATTAATATTAATTTTATCGACCAATTTAAAAAAAAACTTATTTTCTAATAAAATGTGAGATTGGACATTTTGAAAGAACGAAAACAGTTCCAGTGTCACGTTTTATTATAAAATAATTCTCTGAAACGATGACCGAATGTCCGATAAATATTTTCAAGTTTTTCGGAAAAATTATTATTGCAGAAAGGTTTAAGATAAGGGAACCCATCCAGACTTACGGATATTCTGTTTTTTTAAGGGAAATTTTAATAAATGAAATTGTTCAAATTTTCTCTATAAAATGAAATTTGACCCATTTTTATATTTTAAAAACGGTTTAATTTAAGGGGAAAAGTAGCAAAAATAAATAGAGTACCGAATGTACGAGAAAAAACGCCAAGGCCTATGCAAAACGAGACATTAAACAGCGATCCAGGTACTCTGTTGGATACACTCTATAGCGTATCCATAGAATATCCTGTCTTGTGAGATAAGGAGTATTGGGTATCAACCGAAAGTTATTAATAAAAGCAATAATTTAAAAAAGAGGGATAAATCCAAAACACCATGTAGATTGTAGCACAGTATAATAATTACCAGTAGTATCTTTTGAAAATTTGACATACGGTTTTATTTTCCTAATTTGAATGACCTTGATTTCATTGTAGAGGCAAAATTATGTTTGAGAATATGGCCTACTATATTTTTAGTTCATTGTAGAAGCAGAATTCTGTTTGAAAAGATGGCCGACCATTTGGCAATAAATTTTGCGATTTGCAATGACTTTGTATAGATTAGATTTTGGATTGTAGGTGGGACAATAAATTTTGAGGTTGTCAAATTAAAGCTAAATACTTAGGTAGACTCAAGTTTAGTCTAATGGCCTCTGTAAACAATTGTGGATGTCAAGTTTTTAAATGTATTATTCAAATTAACTATTATTTGGATTTTGTCAATTTTTTACAAAATTGTAAAACAAATTTAGCCCTTAGTTTAATCTGAAATTCAAAAGGATTATCAAAATTTTCCGTGATGATAATCTTTTTCAGGTATTGGCCAAAGATTATCATTATCATCACGGAAAATTTTGATAAACCTTTTGAACTTCCGATTCAAATTAACTTTCTTTCAAAGAAATTATTCGGAAAACGCAAAACGACGGTTTTTTTTATCCAACCCTCCATGGAGGTCAAATTTTTTTATAACTTGTAAGTATTTCAAATAACTTTATTTTATATCCAATAAATTTGTTTACTTTATCCCCTCTACTACGTCTACAAGTAACATAAAATCATATTTTCGGTCCTTCTACCGGAAACTACGGAAATATTTTCGGAAATCAGAAAAAAAATTGGAAATCACTAAAATAAGAAATCGGAGTGTCACCCAATTAACTTGATTTAAACTTGCTCTAACATTTATCGCTTATGCGCCCTGGGAAAAATAAATACAATTTGGTCAAACTGAAACAAAAATGCTGCTTCCTCCAATAGGGTTGTAAACCCATATTTTTCTGATGTTGCCATATTGGTGTACATCATTCACACACAAAGAATATATATTTTTAAAATTTTAAAGTTTTTTAATCAGTTGAAAAAAACATAAAATTGCCGCCTAAAATCGGGGACAGTGTGGATTTTTTTCCTAGCGGGATTTATATCATCTATTGTGAATATATTTTGTTTTAAAAAAATTACATACAACGATCCCACCAGGCATGAAATGGATCGAAGACATTTACAAAAAATTAAAATTCTTGAAATTAAAATAATTAAATTTCTGTCGGTTTAAATAAAAAATCATATATGAAGGTTGTGTTGAATGTGGATTTTTTTTCTTTACAACCCTGGACGGTTTTTCATATAAAAGCGGCTATTCTTACTCGATTTAAGTGAGGAAGAATCACTAGCTGAAACCACGAAAATTATTTAAAAAATCATAAATTACGGCAATCATTTCGAAAATCATGAAAATCAAACTTAAGAAAATCAAAAAAAATATTTCAGAAAAATGAAAAAATCCTATAATCAGATATCACGTTAATCATTTGGAAAACCAGATATTACGGAAATATTTTCAGAAATCAGAAACATTTTCGGAAATCACTGAAATCAAAAATCGAATGGTCTCCCCTGAGTACAGACATTAAACTTTCTATAGTAGTTGGCGCCCATGCCACCCTTAGACCAAGGAGGGGCTCAAAATTTTGTAAAAAAAAAAACTGAAAAAAGTTATAAATATCTATGGTAATACGAAAACTTTCGAAAATCATTTAGAAAATCGGAAATTACGGAAATATTTTAATAGCGAGAAATAATTTTGAAAATCACTGAAATCTGAAATCAAAGATCATGTCATCCAAAAAATTCAGAAAAATTAATTATGCAGAAATCTTCTAATATTTTCGAAAATCAGAAACCATTTCAGAAGCTACGGCAATTATTTCGAAAATCAGATTAATTGCAGAAAGTACTGCAATTATTAAGAAAATAAGAAATCATTTCCGAAATCAAGAAAATCATTTCCGGAATAAATAAAATCATCTCGGAAATCAAGGAAATTATATCGGAAATTACGAAAATCAGAACGTATTGTTAGTAATACCATAGAAAAATTACAAAAGAACCGTCCTTTCGTATAAAATACAGGTAAAAAGTTGTCCTTCGTGAAGGATAGTTCAGTGACCCAAAAAACCGTCGGGTCAAATTTTAATACTATATGGCGAAATGGTTTGAAAAAATTTACAACAACAAAATTCGCCGTCTTCCCGCTGGAGATATTTGGCGAAAAAAACATATTTTGCGAAGTCGTTTGTCAAAAAAAAGTTTTTGCGCATGCGTTGTTGTTTAAACTTAGTTCAATGTCTATGCATTTTTTTTTCTTCAGCTAATTTGCAAAAAGGCGGGCAAGGACAAAATTCAAAATTTCTTCGTTTCTTTTGTAATTTTTCTATGGTTATACGTTCTGTAATTTCTAAAAGATTTCTGATTCTAATTAATTTCAGTTCAAATTCAGTTCGTATTTTTGCTTGAAGGGCTAGCAAATATATAAATTATGAATTTTAATCTTTTAACCAAAACATATGTATTTACGCGGTTGGTTGTTTTTGGTTGTTTTGCATAATCTCACAGCTCTAATTCTATTTTTGTTTGTTTACTAAATTATACTTGTGTATTTTGAGACTGCGTTTTTATAATTAGGTTTTTAATAATAATGAATGACTAATAATAATTATAGAAGCTGGGTTGAGAGATGCGACAAGATATGCATTTGTTGCGATTAATATACAAAATTTCAAACAACGTACCGCAGACAGTCAATTTTTGTTTATTAGCCCTATAGACCTAAGACCTGTAGCTGGCTCGTGCAGTTTTTTGCCAACCAGTGAAAAAAATCAATTTTTGTTTAAAAATTCCAATCTTAGGAACAAAATCTTTGAACAAAAAATCATTAAAAATTATTTAAAAAAAAAATCAAAAATACAAATCTCTTAAAATATATAAAAATTATAAAAATTTCAGATATGACAATAGAAATCATGACAAAATTCCTATTTAAGCTATTGCTGCCCGTTATCCTTTTACACATATCAGTGGCCAATTCGGACGAAGAATCGTGCTATTCATACGGACCCGACCGCCATGTCTATCCACAGGGAACAAAAACCATAGATCACATGCTGTCCTATACCAAAGCAGTTAGTTAGTATAAAATCGTGTAAAATTTTACATTAAAAATTTTTGTTTGGCTTGGCGAAACAATTTTTTAATAAATATTTTAAATCTATTTATAGTTTCCAAGCCAGCGCCACCATTTGAAGGAACGGCCGTTATAAATGGTGAATTTACACAAATCTCATTGGCCGATTATTTGGGCAAATATGTTGTGTTTGTGTTCTATCCATTGGATTTGTAAGTCGATAATCATAAGAATTGTTCTAGAACATCAAAAAAATCGTTTTCTTTTCAGCACTTTTGTATGTCCAACGGAAATTTTGGCATTTTCCGATAGGGTTGCTGAATTCAAGAAAATCAACACCGAAGTTATTGCCTGCAGTATTGATTCACATTTTACGCATTTAGCATGGATAAATACGCCGCGGAAAGAGGGCGGTTTGGGTAAAGTTAATATTCCACTATTGAGTGATATGTCGCACAGAATATCCAAAGATTATGGAGTTTATTTGGACGATTTGGGCCATACATTGAGGTGAGCTAGACTTAATATAAACTATTTAAACCAACTAACAATATATTTGTCAGAGGACTCTTCATAATTGATCATCGTGGCTATTTGAGACAAATCACAATGAACGATTTGCCAGTAGGGCGGTCGGTTGATGAAACGTTGCGGTTAGTGCAAGCCTTTCAATATACTGACAGTCACGGTGAGGTTTGTCCGGCTGGTTGGAAACCCGGTGCAGATACGGTAACGAAAATGACTTTTAGTTTAATGTTTTAATAACTTGTTGTTTCTTTTAGATTGTTCCAAATCCCGAAGCAAAAATGAAATATTTCGAAAGAAATAATGTTTAAATTGTAGATTTTCTATATTTTTGGTCATTGCGTAATCTAAATTGAAATAAAAAATTATACCTTTTACACGAAAAATTGATTTTTTAAATACGATAAACTTAAAACGCGGCTAAGAACGGCAAATATTTTTGTAATCTACGGCTTTCGGCTTGAGTTTTAAAAAAAATGTATACACATTTTACTCGACTTTTGAAATTAATATTACAACACATACAAAAATGTAATAATTTTTTAGGACGGTAACCGGGTTTTCAAAACCAAAACTTGGTTTTATTTTTACTTTTTCTAAAAAACATTGATTAAAGATTTAAGAAGCGGCTATAATCGGTCAACGAAAAGTAAATACTTTTGTAATATTTTTGACTCTAGCTGTCGCCTAAACATTCAAAAAATTATGTGTTTACTCATGTACGAAGACAAGAGTTGCACTATTTCTAGGCTAATCCGTCGTCAGTATTCACTTTTCGTTGACCGACTAGCCTGTTACTAAAACAAACAAAAATATTCTCCATTAGTTCACATTTCTGAACAAAAATGTGAACAATTAGATATTTATAACAACATAAGTCTTTAACCTAGAAACCCAAGATGGAATCCCAGGATATTTAGGGACACTTAAAATCTATCCTTATACCAAAATGTATCAAACTCCTCAAACCCCTTCATGATCATTCTCAAATTCCCCCAAATGCAATCCCAGAGTGTGGGATCACTAATAACTCTTCATCTTTAACCTAGAGACTAAATACAATCCCAGAGTATGGGAGTACTCAAAACTCCCACCAAAATTTGGCTAAATCCGCCCACTGGTAAAAAACTTTCTCTATATGCTCATATTTTTCGGTCATTTTTAGAAGAAAAAAATCGTATGGGAGCCTCCCTTCATATTTGACCTAGAGATTACAACTGCAATCCCAGAGTATGGGACCATTAATGACACATCCTCACAAATAATTGTCCAAATCCCTCGACTGGTGTAAAACTTTCTTGTGTCTGATATTTTGCTGACGGACGGACGGACATTTTTTATTTTCTAGTTTTTCTGAACAGGACGTAAGAAATGGATCCCGGAAATTTAACCATTTTGACCTAAATTATGGCTTGTACTATTTTTATTCAAACTCCGTATATATATGCCCAACAAAGTGAAAGCTGATTTTTTAGCGGATGGGATTAGAAAATAATTGATGGAGTAACGTCTTTCTTTAATTTTTGTTAAGTAATAATACGAAAATATGATATAATACCAAAACCAAATACTCAATTTTTACATTTTTTTCCGTTCCTAAATTAATTATCAAGTCGATCGAGTATTTTGAATTACGCGCTATTATTAACTTTTGAAATCATTGTAATGCTCATTCATAGATGGCATTATTCCGTAGAATAAACAATATCGCATTATTTAACGAAGGCGCGAAAATTTTATCTGACATTTAAATTATTTTCCATCGCGAAAAAAATCATTTGCTCCGCGCAATTTGTTCAGTTTGTTATTGTTTTTATTTATATTTAATTTATTTTTTATTAATTAAATATTGCTAGTTTTGTGCCCAGAATTTCTAATAAAAATAGTGTTCACTATTATAAATGAAAAATGCCTACGGTTATTGTGTTGGACGTGTCTCTATCGATGACCAGGCTAATTCCGGGTCAACTTCAGCCGGACGCAACGTTAACCTATCACAGTTTGGCCGTTCAGGGAATAGTTCAGTTTTTGGATTATTTATCAGTAACATCTAAATTGGAATATGTTTCGTTGGTAAGTACTTTCAAATCAATTGTAACAATTGGGTCGACATTTTTCCTGGATCTTTACGATACCCGATTCTAATGGAATCTTCGTAAACATTTACCATTCCTCTTATTATATTATATTAATTAAAAGTTCAATTAAAATGTATAAAAATTAGGTAATTAGTTGAATAATCGAGATAAAATAAAAAAAAAGAAAAATTTAATTTAGTAAACAAATGAGAGCGTTCAATCCGATGTACAAATATTCGAAAAGAGTGGTTCTCGCGTAATGCTCAACGCATTGGATGAAATTTCGTAATAGAAAACACATGCGAAAGTGCAGTAGTATGAACATCGTCCAAACATGATCTCATTTTCCTACTCTGTAAAGAATCATCCCCGACAACAGAAATATATGACGACTTTTGTGGGAAACGCCCCTTTAAGCAGGCGCCTTGTAAACGGAAGACGCGGGTTTAATCCCTTATTCCTTGGGTATTATTTAATTTTTTTATATAAAATACATTTTTTAAATGTTATTTATATCAAGCCTTGCGTTATTTTTGCATTATTTACATTTTAATATTAGTTAAAAAATTATTTTCAGTGTTATTTCTTTCGGGCGTTAATTCCTTGGGGGCTTTTTCCTTTTTGAATATAAAAACAAATTTAAGTAGGTATTATTTCTTTTAATTGTCAATTTCTTGGATTCTACTTCATTTTTGAATATTAAAAAAAAAATTGGGTGTTATTTTTGTCAGGCGTTATTTCTTTAGGGGTTTATTTCTCTCAGCTTTGAAGAAAATACAATTTGGGCCTTAATTCCTTGGATATTATTTCATATCACGAAAATATTTTTTTTATAGATTATACGATCGCTGCCAAAAAACAATTGAATTTAGCGAACATTTCATATGAAAGATAACCGCGTATTAAACAGTCTACGAATTTAAGCTAACAATTAATTTTTCAAAGTTGACGGTACATACCGGTAAATATTTTCGGTGTTTTATTTCCAATTTTACCGTGTGAGGGCTTTTTGTAAAGGTATTACATTTGTCTAACTAGAAAAATAAAAAAATGGTCACAAGGCTAGAACATAGTAGCATTAGGATGGATCGAAATACAAAAATGGTAAAAATTCACTTTTTTCAATTTTTTGAGAGATTTAAGGCGGTCCTAAACGTTCTTTGATCGATCTAAAAATTTTACATTTTGATTTTTGCATCCAAATGAAAAAAAAAAATGGAGGGTGGTCCCAAGAATCACAGCAAGTTTTAAAATCTCCATAGTCATCATCATCATCGTGTCCTTTACTCCAAAGCGAGGGAGCATAGGGACCATTTTACCCTTTTTTTCTATCTGATAC
>JANSTW010066741.1:0-10694 GCA_027564275.1 Diadocidia ferruginosa | reverse complement strand
TTTCGAAATGATCTAAAAAAATTAATTAAATTATAAGGAAATTAAGAGTTACGAGATATTTTGCAAACATTATTACCGAACATTTATTTACGATATAACTTTAAAACCATTCATTCTACAAAAATGATAATTTCTATAAAAAAAATAGATAATTTTATTCTTTACAAAAATTATGTATAACATTTTGTTGTGGGATCAACCGTTTTTTAGATATACGGTATTTAACGTTTTTCAAGATAGCGGCTTTTACATCGCGTTTACAAGCGTGATTTTTGTATTTATACTCAGGAGACACCTTCAAATACTTTTCAAAAATAAAATTACGTCGGGACATCCATTCATTACATCGTAGTTTTAGGCTTAATTTAACTAAAAATTTAGTACACGTACGTACATGATATCTAATTTTTTTGGAGTTTAACTACATTTAGGATAAATAAAGATGTTTTACAAAATATTTTCGTTTTTATAATTTCATATTTTTAATTAATATATAAACTAAGTTTTCAAAATAGCGGCTCGTCCATATCTCCAAAACTAGAACTGCCTGGAAAAAATGGTTTTCATTTTCGAATGCAAGGACCCAAAATTACTCTAAAAAAGTTAATGGCAAAGCTGCACCAAAATGGCTGTTGTTTAATCAGTTTTTGGCCCAAAATTGTATTTTTTGTTATTTATGATTGAGATAAGGTATTTTACCAAATAGATGGTTCATAACCATAATAATGTGTCCCATACTCCCATCAGACTATCCAGAATCGATCAAGTCTAGAAGTTTTGTTATTGTATTTATGACCGTAAACCGCGAATAGGTTAGTTTCTGACAAGATTATCTCCTAAACCGAACATTTCAGGTTAAAATTTCAAAATATAATAAAGTATAAGGATCGTTTAAAGGTTATTGCAATGTTTAGCAAAGTTACTCGTGTTGAGTCAGAGAACAGTTTTGGTAAACGATTTTAAGGCTTTATAATATAAAGAAAAAAATGTAAGGCATCTTATGTTAAAAGGTCCAATAGGAATAGTTCCGCATCTTAGGGTTTTCGAAGCGACACATGTTATCAAATCTCGAGTCAAATCTTCTCGTTAATATCAGTAAATAAACAAAAATAAAACAGTAATCTTTATTCAGAATTATATTTCTCTTTATTTTTGTTGTTTTGTTAAAATATTGGATTTGATATATAATATATAGAGAAGTATTCAAATCTATTATAATAAATAAAAGTAATTTTTTAAGAACTAGAAATCTATAGAGAACTGCTAGAAACACTTTAATTGCAAAAATAAAGTAAACAAATTATGGTTTTTATTGAATAATAATAATATAATTATGTTTAGTAGTATATAATATAGTTTTATGAAGCTTTTGTTTATGTTTTCAATTAAACAACATAAATTTTTATAAAATTCAGTTTTTAGGAAAAATTATCATATTTTTTATTTCAAAAATTTTAAGGTTTAAAGAATAAAATTAAAAACTTAAAAATAAAATGCGAATTAAATTGTAAATTTCCATTAAATTAAAAATATAAATTCAATATCCATTTGTGCGACATCCTGCGTATGACAGACATAATCCAATCCATATATTCTAATGTTTTCGCCACATTTTATGCAAAATCAACGATTTTTTTGTATGATACGGCATGACCATAAACGAGTTATGATTCTTACACTTAAAACATAATTTCTTTTTGGACACTAAGCGAGCCATATGCTTGTCTCGTATGGCGTCTAGTGTATTTAGATTACGATGTTTTTGATCGGCTGTAGGCTCTTTGGCAGGCAATTCAATTTTTCTGGGCTGTAACTGTTTTCGATTGCGTTTCTCTGCGATATTTTCGGTGGCTGTTGTGGTGACAATATTTTCTATGGAAAATTTCAATTCAGGATGTGTGGCTACTTTGAAATATTTTCGAACATATTGTTCATCTTTGGTATCAGCATCCGCCTTTTCTTCATTATAGAATTTTTGTCGAATAAAACTATCAAAATGATCTTTGAAATTGATGGATTGGCATGAAAAGTGTTGCTCATTTTCTTTTTCATTCGATCGTCTTCGTTTCAGCAATTGATAACAGTTTGTATCATTTTGATGGTTGTTGTTCAGATTTGTAGGATTTGATGCGGGAGGCGAAACATTTTTAATATTCTGTGTAAAATTTATCATTGGATTAATTGCGGTTGATGGTCTAACCAAATTTTCTTTATCCGATAATGATGGTGGTGATTCTTCTTGCTTTTTCAGCGGCATATTAGTTTGCAGCAACGACTTATATGATTCATCTGATTTATGTTTCAATATAATGCGTTTATAATTTTCCTCCGCTGAATGATTGTTAGTAAATGTTTTGACTCCGCCTCCCGCCTTATGAAAATCCTGAGCTACGGAAGCAGTATTACGACTGAGGGCGGCCATTTGTTGTAAGCTGCAAGTGAGAAAAACAAAATTAGGAAAATAAAACAAAACGAAACTTTTAAACCCTAAAGTGTTATAAATTGGAGCAAACAAAAAAAACAGTGCACAATAATAAAAGAAAAGCCAAAAGAAAAAACAACAATATAGAAATCTTCTGTGTTCGGTTACCGCGTATAATCTTCTGGATCACTTCCATCAGCTTCCATATACTGAAATAGTCTTTCAGCACCTCGTTTTTGTATGCTAGCATTACTTTCGACCACACCACCAATGGTTGATGTTGATGTTGTTGTGGTGGCCGATGAACGCCAATTATTTGCTAAATTTATTTGATTTGTATTATTACTGGAACTATTAAGAACCAAATTATCGGTTGATGGTAAATGATTCGAATAAATGGAAGCTACATTATTTATTGTGGTTTGTATATTGTTGGATGATGTAGAACTTCTAGAATAGATGATTAGTAGTGTGTTAGTAATTTTATATGTTGCTAAGTGGGAGAATCACACAAACAACAAACATAAACGCAAGTGAAAGGACTCCTTTCATTTGAAAATCATAAAAAACGACAAAAAGAAAATTTGACTCCTCACCCAAACACATGACCAGTTGCAACATTATGAATTGTATTTAACTGACTATTTGGAATGTTAAATGTATTTCCAATCGTCCTAAGGACATTTGCTTTATTGTCCACTCCTGCTGCACTATTATTATTATTATTGTTATTGCTTACGCAACGCTGAGGTCTTGTATCGTGTGCACTAATTTAGTAATTAATTGGTTATTTTTTGTGGGGTTAATATTTATTTTAATGATGATAAAATATAAAATACTTACTGTGCTTCATTAACATGAGCCTGATATTCCTCTTGTGTGTCAGCTAAGAAATTACATTTTCCACAAACTTTTTTATTGTGTACTTTAAACACATGTGTGGCCAATCGTTCCGATCGAGCTGCCTTATAATCACACAACATACAAACAAATGGTTTGGTGTGAGTGTTCAAATGTCTTTTCAAACCCCAATTATCCGTACCCGACCACGGACAATAACAGCAAATAAATCTTTTTTCACCCTTTACTTTAACAGGTTTTTCAACTTTTTCAACTTTTAATGTTATTTGTTGTGGTTGTTGTTGTTGTTGGGGAATTATTTGATTTGTTATTGCATTTTGATTCGACATATTGTGTTGATTTGTACCAATGTTATTTGTGGTTTCGTTGTTGTTGTGGCTTGTACTTGATTGTTGCTGTGGTTGTTGTTGCTGTTGGTGTTGTTGGTGTTGTTGTTGATGTTGCTGTTGTTGCTGCTGTTGTTGAGGATTAGCCTGATACGATTGATTTGTTGGAATAGTTAATGTTGTTGTAGTCTGTTGATGATTTTGTATCGTTTCGTTATGTGGTTGTTGTGCTTGTTGTTGTGCAAAATAATTTGTTTTTCGTCCATTGTTGGTTTGAATCCGTTTTGTACGGCTGATATCATAGGCCAGACCTCGATGCATACGCAAAAAATGCTTCTTCACATGATCGGCTCGATTAAATTGTTTTAAACAAACATAGCAATGGAATGGCTTTTCTTCTTTATGGATATTTTCATGACGCGTAAATAGATCACGACGGTCCGTTGAATACGGGCAACTGGTACAGTTGTACCGCTTCGGTCCACCAACATTTATATTTGCTGTTGTTTGTTGATTTTTTACAATCAGATTTGATGTTGAACTATTCAATTGTGGAAGATTTGATTCCTGTAAGTCAGGATCTTGCTTTTTAATTCTAGAAACAAAATAATCAATAAATTTCTATTTTATTTAAATAATTTTACAAAAATACTTGAATATCTTTTGTGGCACATTAAAGGTAGGCGTTTTTGTGGATGTGTTCCATGGCATACAATCTTCGGCCGATGGAGTCCACTTTTCCTCAACAGCTGTAGCTGCACTTGTTGTATTTGTATTCTGTCCGTTAATAATGGTAGTCGACGATGGTACAATTAATGCCGAGGATTGTATAGCAGTCGATGTGGCTATGGCTGTACTACTCGGAATTATATTATTTTGTTTATGTTGTTGTTGTTGTTGTTGCTGCTGTTGTTGTTGTTGCTGCTGTTGTTGTTGCTGAAGTTGCGTTGATGTTGTCACAAAATTGTGTGGATTTAATATTGCACCGGGTGGTGGAAAACCATTTTGCATTAATGCAGCCAAACCGAAAGCTGTAGTTAAACTGTGATCATCTGTTTTAAACAAATTACTTGTTTCGGTTGTGTTAACTTGATCATAGTCCATTGATGCCAAACTTCTGTCCGATATCTAAAACAGTTAACATGTATTATAATAATGTATTGTTCTTTTTTAATGATAAAATAGGATGAAGTTTCACAAAACAATACAACTAATTTTCTCTCTCTCTCTCTCTCTCTCTCGCAACTATTCAAGATTTTCGGATTGTCAATTTTTTTTTATCTCACACAAAATTTTGAAAATGTTTCCTATAGCTGTAATTTTTTTCTAGCCATTATACTTCAAATTTGAAACCCTTCTATAGGGCTCCGCCAATTTTTTTTTTTAATTTTTACCAAAATTTAAAACTTGCTGGGGCGCATACCTATAGATACCCAATTGAAGCCGGTTTTACACTCAGGGCTTTCTACAAGCAATAATCTCAGATTTTTTTTTAAATATCTGCTAATTTGTTCCAAAAATAAAAAAAAATAATAATAAGCTCCCAAAATAAATATGATACATTTTTCGTTCTCAGAAATAATTGCAGCTTTCAGAAAAATGGTTTTATTATCCCTAAAACTAAGAAATATCATTGATTCGATTTTATATTATTATTAAATCTGTAAGGAAATTAACCTAAAATAATTCTGCTAATCCCTCGGAAAAGCATAACATAAACCTAAAACATACACAAACACAAAATAAAAAAATGTGCTTTGACAAAGCCATGAATGAAAAATATCTAACAAAATAGTATTACTCTATTCACTATATATACATACCAAAGTAGTGAACGAACGTTCACCCTCTGGAGCTGTTGGCCCACCCGTCACCACATGTGCAACTGGTGTGCCAAGAGTGTGGAGGCCATGCCCAGTCTCTTCACCGTATAATTTTCTGGTGATCTCCTTAAACATATCCTCGTATGCCTCCACACCGGTCGGTTGGGAGGACGTTGGAATTAATGTCGTCATTTCTTTTCTATTTTTTACATTTCCACCGAATCTGTTTAACGTATAAAACAAATCTGTGTTGTGTTTCCGTTTGTGTTAGTATAGTCGCGCAATGGGGTGAGTTTGATATATGCATATGAAAGTATCATTTTCCAAACAAAGAAAATGCGCCGAGCGAATTATTTTTTTTATTAAAAGATAAATTCCGATTACATTGTGTTTTAAATAATTTATATTTTTCATATCAAACTTACGTATTTTTGGGACAAAAAATAAATAAACATAAATTTAAAAGAAAATTAAATCCATTTTTCCAAAGTGTCTGCATTTTTGGTAAAAACTAATTCGACAATATGCTCTGTTATTACCCATATTGTAGAATATAACATCATGAGTATGAAGGCATTGTTTGCTAATTGAACCAAATCCATCGCGAATATACTCTGTATATATTTCAAATATATGATTTTTTTATTTATTGTATACGCACATCCACACGACACAAAATATATTCTATTTTGTGGAAAAATCGATTAAACAAGTGAAGCGTACATATTACATATATTGCATATGATGAGTCGTCACCATATTATATTTTATTCACAAATTTTTTTTTCGTTGAAAATCAAAATTGATTTAGAATTATTATTTTAATAAATATAGTTTTTTCTTTATTGTTGTTAATGGTGTAGAAGCTTTTTGGGTTTTTATGGTGCCGCCGAATAACAATTAGTTTTCCATTACAATTTCTCTTTACATAGTTTTGTTAAAAAATCAATTAAATTAAAATTTGGTTCACCATTTTCTTGTATTAAAAAAACATTATAATAAAAAAACTTCTTTTGTAAAGTGAAAAATATTGAAAAAATAAAAACAATTGAAGAAAATTATATAAAAAAAATATAAAAAACACTGAAAATCTACACAGAAAAAAACTTCCTGGCAAATTTTCACTTCACTCAAACCCGTTCCCTTTATATAAAATTTGTTATGTTAGAATTTAACACAGTGTATGGTTGCTGGCTACTACAACTGCCGCCTGCTTTCTTTCCCAACCAACGTACCAACTACCCAGCAATTGCATTTACTGTATGTACATAAGCCTCAGCCATGTCGCCCCGTCATACCCACCACCCTCTTTTTCAGCAAAAGCATAGCCAGCTAGAAGCAATACTGTTCATAATAGAAAATACCACCACCAACATCATCATGCCAGAAAAACCTTGCGTAGTCGTTTGGTTTGGTGTACAATGTTGTTATACGCGGGTTGGATTCGAGAGGGGTAGATATATAGAATGTTCTTGCCGTGTTCTATTTATATATAGAATATCGCCCAACTTTTTGAATATACATACGAGATAAATAAATAAGATATTAGGGTGTTTTTTAATAATTTCGTTTAAAATTCAAAATAGTAAGCTCTAATTTAAACTTTCTTATATAGTTAATTCGAACCCTGTGTGTCACTGAATATCCAGCCAACTATAAATCCATTAAGTGAAGTTAAAGAAACCCAGCAACTCCCTGATCTCCTTATCGGCAACTTCAGCTAGGTCATTCAATACGTGATGACCTAGGAATAAAAATCTTGACCTGCCTTAAGCTGGGCATTCACAGAGAAAATGTTCGATTGTTTCCAATTCAGCCGATACACAACAGATGCTACAGAGCGTATTGTGTGGGATAATTATTCTGGTCGCATGGACTCCGACAGCTCAGAGATCGGATGCCACTAATCTAGAGATGTACAAGCGTGACAACTCAATTAGTTATTCGAATATTACACAAATCACATGTAGGAGGATCCTTACTTCTAAACAAATGAGAATGGGTGATACGTGTGTGTCCAATTCTTAAGCGAGTTAGGGCCACCGAATCCCGTCTTTTACATCGATACGGAAGGAAAGAGGGGTCAGTGTGGGATTGTCAAGCGAGACTTTAATATATTATTACCACAGAAAAACTTAGGGTTCATCATATAGTGTAAAACCCGCCCCACTGATCACAAAAAAAAAATGGCTAGTGCGAGTTGCTGTCAATACTCCACCTTTGACATAGTCGTCAATGAAAACCATGGTATCAAATAGAAAAGAAGGGTAAAAATAGTCCCTATGCTCCCTCGCTTTGGAGTAAAGAACACGATGATGATGACAGAAAAACTTAAATCCAACATATTTCTTTACGAAAACGCTAAAATCAGCCATGTTTCTTTTTTCAGTAGTGTACAATGTTTGCGCTAATTTATCTTTGTTTACATTTTATCAATTAGCACCATCATTTTGACAGATTTCGCGTTTTCAAACTGAAAGAAATTACACTTAACATTTTGGAAAAATTACTTCAGTAAAAATATAAGACGTTTAACCAGATAATAAAAAAAAAATTACCTATGTATACATGTCGTTTTGGAAGTGTAATAAACAGCGGAAAATGAAAGGTGACAAAAGACAGCCTATGGTTTGAAAAATTCCCGGGCAGATCGAAATAACAACCTCTTGGGTACAAAATAATAACTATAACCACTGCTCCACGCTGACTAGTATGACAATATGATTGCATATCTTATATATGAAAAAAAGTAAAATAAAAATTGTCAATAAGTCACCCTACTATATCACATATATCCACCGCATATATACTGTAAATGTAAAATATCTAAAAAAGGGTGGGTTTGTTTATTATTAGAATTTAACATTTTAAAGAAAAATTATTATCATTAAATGAATATTATTTATATACAGATATGACTTTTAATTCCATTTTTATGTTTTATATTCATATGTAGGAACTATAATGAGACCTCCCTATTTTCAATTTCGCTTATAAATAGTGATATTATTGATTATAATTTCATATGTTGTTATATAATATATTTTAAAAATTATGTATTATATAACATTGAATGTGTATATAATATATATACATTATATGGAAAATTATATTATATTATATGCAATATACATATTTTATTCCCCTTTATTATGCGACTATATATCGCTACTTTCATGCAATAACATCATAACTCGGATAACGAAACTTTTCAGGAGAGCAATTTTAAGTTTTTCGGTTTTTTGAATCGTTCGCATTTAAAAACAAAACGATATAATTATATGCAGTTTTTTCCAAAATATTTTTAATAATTAATTAGAAAAATTATATTTTGAATTAAGTTAATATGTTTTAACCTGGAATTTTCGAATTTTTCGAAAACGGAAAAATCATACTTTTTGATGCCATTTGACAGGATATGCAGATTTTTTCAAGGAACAACCCTGTATCATTAACTCATTTTGCACATAACTCGAGTTATGATGTTATTAGTTGGAAGTAGCGATATATTCGTATTGAAAATATTTCTCAATTAGAACACATTTCATATATACATTATTATGAAATGAATTGTAAGTTTTACAATATTTGCACATATATATATATTAACTTGCAGTAACTTATTATTTAAAAATAAAAAGGGGCTCTTCGCCAGCAGCTCCCTTTTTCTGAAATTTAAAAATAATTAAATTGTCCAAAACGAAACGCATATATAAAACAATTCCAATTTTCTTTATATATGCATAAATTTAGCATATCTCAATTCTCCACGCATATGGATTATAGGCAAACGAATAAATTATTACAGATGCTCCATATTGTGATTATGGATAGCCGGTTTTACTTAAGGTTTAAATTATAAAAAACAAATAATATTTGCTTAGTACTTATCAATTTTCGAACAACATTATTAATTATTATTATTATACTCAAGAATTTTATAATACATAAAAATACTATACAACAATGATGACGACGACAATTATGACGCACGCGATAAATGTTATATACAGATAAAGAGATAAGCATAGTTCCAAGAAAATATTGGGGAAAATAGCAGTAATATTGTTTTATATATTAAAATATATCCATTCTATATCCTGTCTAAACGACGCGACGCAATAATACATATAAAAATATAGGGTAATTTTTGTGTTATAGACAAATAGACAAATTGATTTCAGCTTTGTTCGATTTTTCCGTAGCTTCAAAAAAATTGAATTATGGTTTTTCTGTGCTAATACTTAATAGAGGGACAAACCAAAAAAAATGCTTGTAAAATCTGTCAAGATAATAGAGCGAAAATTAATAAAATGTAAGCAAAAAAAAAACAAGTGCGAAAAATTTAAACTATCGAAAAAGAAACATGTTTGATTTTAGTGTTGCTGTAAAGAAATATGTGGCAGAAGTGCTGGAGGGCTATAATTTAATTTTTTATGAATCTTTGTACGTATTATGACTTTTGAGGGAAAAGCATGAGTGGGGTTTAATGTTTGTATGCAAAAGTTTTAAAATACAATATTTTGATGCCACACTTATACAGAATGGAAGAGTAGATAAATTAAAAAAAAAATGTTATGTAAACTGAACCCCTTTTAATATGAGAGGGGCAATGAATTACCATGAACTAAAAGTAGCATTTTGGAAAAACAAGTGTGTCATTTCAATATTTGTAGTAGTACACATTAAAAATGTGTGCGTAAAACGCAACATAGGCGTTTCAAAAATAATAATAAATAGGGGGTCCAAAGAGAAATTAGCAATCATAATTTTAATGATTAAGATTGTTAAACCTACAAAGTGGCTGCGTACTTTTCCATGTATCATGAAAAAACGCCATCTTGGAATACAATTTATATAAAGAAGTTAGCATTAATAATTTAAATGATTAAGATGGTTAAGATTATTGAACCTAAAAAAATGGCTTCGTACTTATTCCCTGTATTCTTTAAATCATATGAAACCCATACAATTTTTGAAATTATCAGAAACCGGAAACAAAATAAAAGCATACAATTATTTTGTTGGTTTCCGATAGAAAAAATATTCTATTTAACAGAAGTTGATTGAGAGTGTTGAGACATCTATTGATTGTATCGCTTTTTTTTGTGCAATCCCATATAAAAAACCCTTGAATTGCAACTAACTTCAATTCGTTGGCGGTCAAATTTTTAGGTTATAAATTATCTATTTTATTTTATTTTATTATTTAAAATCATCTGATCCAAATCAAAATTCTAAATTATCATTTAGAATTTTATT
>JANSTW010066730.1:0-10695 GCA_027564275.1 Diadocidia ferruginosa | reverse complement strand
TTACGGCAATACGCATATCAAATACTATATTTATTTTTTTTCGATACTGAAAATAATTTAAAAATTTATTCGATCAACGAAAAGTGAATATTTTTGAAATATTATGTGGCTCCAGCTATTCGCCAGATTAATAACTACTTATTGTAGTATAGCATATAATGTATATTATATCATATATGTAATATGTATATTGTATATAGTGATTTTTTTGGGGTATTGTGTGGCTGTTTCAGCTGTGCGAGATGTGTATTTGCTTTGGAGTAATTTGAAAAATATTTTTTTCATATTATTACCAATAAATATACTTTCTTGTTATAATTCGTACTTCTAGCTAAAAGTTATGAATAAATTTATAAAAAAAATGCCAATAATATAATATTCTTTGTCAATTTATTAATAAATAAAAAATTTCCTTTTTAATCATAATACAATCAATAATACATTTTTTTTTAATAATAAATTTTCTTATCAGAACAAACTTTTTTTTTTGGAAAATAGGTAAAATTTATATAAAAGCGCCGGCATTTTTCTTTGAATAACGCGATTATCAATAATAGTTAATTTTTTTTCGGTTCAGTTTAGTTAAATGCGTTACTTGTAAAAAATATATATTTGACAAAAAAAAACGCGATAGATTTGAATTTGATATAATTTGTTATTTTGTCAAATTGTCGATATTTTAATTAATCATGTTTTTATCGATTCATTATATACTATATGTGCTGTGATTGAATTTATATATACGCAAATTGAAAGCCAAAAAAAATATTGTCATTTATAAGCTCGTATTTGAGTTTCATGTTTTTTATGTGGAACATTATTTTGAATATAACGATTGTGTTCGTATACAACATCAAAGACATTTTTTCTAATTTTAATACAGAAACATTCGATTGATTTTAATTGGCTGCACGGATAAATATATAATTATGTAGATAAACATTTTTTTTTGTAATATTAAGTAATTTCCTTTCGCAAGGGTTTTGTTTGCGATGTGCGATTGAAATCGCAGTAGATATTGAATTTTTTTCCAATAAAATTGATCATAACTCTAAATTATTAATACAATTTCGGCAATTTATAATTATAATTGATTTTTTTTTTGTTTGATAAGAAGTAAAGGTATCTGATTTCCTATCTATATATTACTTTTACCGGTAAACATAAAAAGAAAGTCACCCGAAAAAATTTCCAGTTTTTAAATTTTGTATTTTGAAATAATCAATTTTTAAAATCTATCTATATGTATATAATAGTAAATGCAATTGAAAATGTCTATCTATAATAAAAAAAAAAATTAATTGGTCACACAATTAAATTTTTATTAATATCTATTTATTTTTATTTTTTATTTATTTTTTTGACAAGATTTTACATAGTTGTGACTTAATCTTTTATATCTCTTAAAAATATTAAATATTATATAAGCTTTATAAATATACCTCCACCCACGAGAGTCACAATAAATATTTTATAATAAAATTATTTTAATTTTTAAGTAATTTAATTTTGAAAAAAATGTGACAAGTTTTTTATTTATTTTCCAGCAGATAAAAATATTAATTAAATATTTAAAAAAAATTAAGGAATAATGAAAACTAAAGAATTTTTTTTTAACGCGAGATTTTATATAAAATTATCGATATAATCGAGAAAATTGTAAAGTAGAAGTAGATTTTTGTAAATATTGGAAAAAAAATTTAAATTATTTAAATTTTAATTTTTTTAATAATTAAATTATTGCTTTAATATTTTTTATTATATAATAAATTTTGTATTAATAAACAAAAACTTAATCTCAATAATTTTTTTAGTAAATTATGTATTAAGGAAATTATAGTTAGTTTGTTTTGCTGTAGTCTTATATACTTTTTGAATCAATTGTGTATGTATTAATATAATTGTACGAAACTTTATATTTTTTGTGATTTTTTATATGATTTTTAATTACAAAAAACCCTGTTTTCAATCATTTGCAAGAGTTTATTCATTCAAAAATATAGGTTAGAACATTCAATAAGGAAATTATCCAACTATATAGCTACGGGCAAAAATATATCTAATAAAATATTTTTTATTTTAAAAACAGAACCCTATGTCGTGATTTACAAGATCCCATTTACAGATATCCGTTATAGATGGAGACAACAAATTTAACAATTGATACTCGAACAATGTATGAATGAATGTTAAGGATCAGAAAACATATCTCACGCATAGATTTTTAACCCACCTATATACATTTATTTTACAGCAAAATAAGTGCGTACAGGTAAATAATAATTACAAAAAAAAATATTTTAAAATTACTTTCAAAAAAATAACATACCACAAAATATATAAAATTTATGACGTACAATCACTGCACGTCACTAACAAAAAAAGGACATTTTTATGGCCTTTTTGCCATAGATAAAACCATTTCAAATATTATTGTTTTTTTTGCTGTCCTTATATACATTGTATGAAAATAAGATTTAAATGTCAAATATATCTATAAAGAAAAGAAAATATTTACAAAAACAAAAATCTTATACTAGTTAAAGATACAATGAAATCGTCCTGGGTCCTAGCACACACAAAAAAAACGATGCAAAATATTTATCAAATTACAATACAAAAAGTGGGTTCGTTTTTTCGACACATAATTTATTAGTTTTTTGTGATGTTAATCTATACAGGACTAATCTATGTGTCAGTGTTTTGCGAGAGAAACAGGATGAGATTATTGTTTAAATTTTATTGCATTGGCAAGTGAAATTTTTGTTGGTTTTTTGGAGCCACATTTTTTGCAGAGCGATATTGTTTGTTTTTTTAATCAAATTTGTGTTTTTATTTGTTTGTATAGCATTCTTGTATTTGTATATCAATAATATTATTGATTGTTATCCGCAAGTTATAATAATATATTAAATAATTGAAAGAAAAGTCAGGATAATTCAAAACAAATTGATATGGCGTTTGTTGCCAACTATAAAGTAGTACATATTGTAGAGTAGAAGTAGTTTTTTTTATTGTATACTGTATATAGAAAAACAATATAATTTGTATTAATAATAATAAACAAAAAATTAATTATAACAGCTGTTTGATTTAATCTATAGTCTTATCTTTATCAGCCAGCATTATAGACTTGCTAAAAATCTTAAGATAATTGACCAACGCGCAAATAAAAAATTTTAATTCGATCATATTTTGATTTGATCAAATCAACTTTTTTTCAATCAAATCTATTTTTTTTTATCGCGCAAATCAGTTTTTTTATCGAATCATAAAATCAAATTTTAATCGAATCAAAATATTTTTTTTGTTTTGATTCGATAAAAATTTTTCTAATGTTGATTCGAACAGATTTTGATTCGATCAGATTTTGATAATATAAATTCCTGATTTAATCAAAAAATAATTTCTTGATCGAATCAATTTTTGCATAGATTTCTGATTTGATTCGATCAAAGTTAGTTTTTTTACACAAGCTTGACCTCAGTTCCATATTTGCATTTTGTTTCTTATTGTATTCAGACTAATGAAACCAGTCATTTTTTTCTTACTTTACTTATGATCACAAAATGTTTAAAATTCTTTTATTTTGACAAACAAATCGTAAGAATTTTAAATGTAAATACTTTAAAAAATATTAAATGAATTTATGCTGACCTCATTTTTAAAATAGTTTAGATTATCATAAAATATTAAAAAAAATATCATCTTATTGCATTTAAAAATTAAAACATTTTTTTTTAAATGACCACAATAAAATAGGACTATGTTATAGTTATAAATAAAGTTATAAATTGTAAAAGTGCACAAAGTGCACATTGTTTGTTACATAATGTACTAAAGTCCAAACAATTTTTTTATAATAAACAGATTCACACAAAAAGGACCATTTTCCTTCACCATAATCATAATATATTGTGTATGTCCTTTTTTCGTATATTATATATAAATTCTTTAGAAATTTGTGTAATTATTTGGAAAATTAAAAGAAAAAAATTACACTAAAAACCTTTTTTTTTTTGACAAAGCGTAACAAATGCAGTGCTGTGAAAATAGTATACCACATGTTTTTCTTTTGTATAACTATATACATACATATTATTTTGTGGCAACAGAAACTAAATTCTAACCATTCTATTGAATTTGTTATAAGCTAAAAAAAATGTTCAATTTTATATGTAAATTAGTAAATTACCAGAAAACTTATAAAGTATCGTTTTACTTTTTTTACAATCTAAGACAATATTTTACAGCTTGCACAAATAAAGAAGATTTTTCAGCTTCTGCGGGTGAAAAATTAAAATTTTGTATAATCTATAAAAAAAAATTTTTGATATTTAAAATATTGCTCACGCGAATTTAATTGTCTCTTGCAAATATGCAAATATTATTTTAAAAATAACTTAAATCGACAGATGTTACAGAAATGCTATCATCAATAAAACTAAAAAAAACAGTATAATAAAATACAAATTATTTTAAAATTTTATTTTTAGCACATAAACAATAAAATTCGCGTGAGCAATAGTCTAATGGTTTATTATAGCCACTAACTGGAAATTGTTTTTTAAACTCCACTGATGACGCGAGTTTTGTTAGAAATCATAACACAAGTGTTTTGTAGCTGGGGACGATCATATTTTAATTTAGGAAAATGTTCGATGTTCTTGACGGCTATATTATATAAAATTTATTAATTATACATTTATAATTTTTTTGTCTGATTTAATTTATTTCTTTTTAAACCACAATTAAATAAATAATTGCAATTTCTACAAAAAAAAAGATCTCGATATAATAAATCGTTGACATTTTTTACCAAAAAGATAAATTAAGCGTACAATTTATAAAGCAATGTGTGGCTATATAGAAGCGTTAAAACACACAAAAAAATATTTCATTTCAGAAGGATCTATATATTCTATATATTTTGATATTCTAAAATTAAAACTAAACCAAAAAAAAACTAATTTATTAAGTCTCTATAACATGGCGCCAATATTCGACTGTAAAACATAAAAATCTTAAAACAAAAAAAAACCCAAAAAGTCATGTTATCTAAACAATATAAAATAGGACAGTTTTATTGTATTGTTCTGGAGAGACAAATCAACCGAAAAATCTATAATCTTATTAAAAGAAAAAAATGTTTTAATTTTACCTTGCCTTAATAAAAATAATTTTTTTTTACAACACCAAACAATTTCTCAATGAAAGAATGAATGAATATGCTGTGAGTATCTAAAATAAAAATAAAAAACTTGATTGATTAATTGGTGTCATTATTCGTGTGGTCACGACTTTTTTGTTTTGTATTTTATTTTTTATAAATCGCGTATAGCTTTCCTATATATTTATTATACAGAACTTGACGACGTCGACGACGACAACAATATAATATTCAGACACATATTTTGAATTTTTATTGACAAATTTATAAATACTATAAACTATAAAGCTTTTGAAAGAATTTTTTTCGTTTTGAAAAATAAATTATTTTCTTTTGCATTTGCGAGCGTTAAAAATATTATCAACATATTTAGCATTTGGTAATAAAAATTAATTAATTGGTTTTAAAATAAAATACAAATATTTATAACCATACAAATTTTTGAACAATATTTTTTTTAATTTTATATTCAAAAAATATTTGAATTAAATTGTTTTTCGGATAGTCGGGATTTTGCAGAATTATGAAACAAATTGTAAATGTGTTGGAAAATTATGTTTATTAGTTCTGTAAGATTCCACCTTTTTATAACTTCCTTCTAAAACAAGCCCACATATAAAGACAACATTTGTTCATCATTGTACAATACTATCTCAATAAATATGGTCCTATCATAATCAAAGAAGAGAGGTCCTTGGATGGTTTCTTACAAAACTCCTAGAATTTTCCCACATTTTCAAAAAATTGTATTCCGCCTCCTCAGAAATATCCTATTCTGTTATTGTTCCAAAGGATTCCATGGCCGATTGGCAACATCATCTTTCCAAACAATAATGCTTACAGAGCCATGTACTTGAATAATGATCACACCAAGACCGGTCCTTTTTATCACTTAAACAGGATTATCAGGATTCATAAAATAAATCAAATTTTAAAAGCGAAGAAAAATCATATTTGTTGGATCAATCTATCTTTATTTCCAAATTCCGTGATCTGGATTGAAAATGAAAATTTTCCTCATTTCAAAATTTCAAATATAAAATAAAAAAACACTTTCATTTAAATTTTTTTTTAAATTACCCCATAGCACTTTTTAGCCCGCTCACCCTACTAATGTACAATATACATTTATAGTAACGCGTTCTTCTTCTTCTTTTTATAATAATAATTATCTTTCGACACGTGCATTATATAAAATAAGGTGCTTATATGATCTTATGATTACCTTTATTAATATTCTTTATATACATATAATTAATATAGTAATGCTAAATATTTGTATTTAATCATCATCTGTATATTATTGTAATTTTAATATGGTATATAGTGTGCAATAAATGTTATTGTAAAAAAAATAGTTAAAAGTATTGGCAAAGACTTAGTATCTGGGTAATTTCAAAATATCTTTAAAACAGAAATTTTATTATATGGGGCCCTCCTTGGCCTTTGAGTTTCTGTTACCAAAATATTTGTTCGACTATTTAACAGAAATATCTTTTCACATCGGATTAACTAAAAGAAAGATCATCTTTATACATGTATCAAATTAAAATAGCCTCGCAGCGAAATTTGTTGACATAAAATATTCTAAAACATGAAATTTTGAAAGTTTGGGGGCCCCTTATGCCTTGATTTTATGTAGATATATTTCTAATAACTAAAAAATTTATGAAAACAATTTATTGCATTAAATTGATAATTTGGAGGCCCCTTGAGTCGGGGGCCGTAGGCATTTGCCTAAGTGGCTTATATAGAGAAATACGCCGCATAAAGTAAATATTTATTGTTTTGTATTATTATACAGTAATACACCTCCAATCCGACCCTATATTTCCTGAAGTCTTAAGGATAATTTAAAATGAATAACAATTACAGTTTACAGATCTCATAAATTGATTCTTTAAGAATTAATGTTCAGGTTTAAATATATCTTGTTATCTCTGGTCCAATAAAAAAAGAATATATTATAGTGTACATACATACATCATCTTGTCTTTTATTCAAAAGCGAGGCTGCATATAGGGACCATTTACCTTTAGTTTTCTATCTGATATACATTTTACTATAATGTGTTATTAAAATTTGTTACAAGTTTTTAGTATATAAAATAGTAAATGCATTTTTTTTTAAATAATTATTATGCAAATTTTTTGTCGTTATTATATATAATATAATTTATGGCGTTGTAAATAAAATATAATAAATTACATCAAATAAAATCAAAATTAATAATGACAATTATTATTGACAATACATAATAAATTTTTTTTATCGTTCTAACTATATTATTATCAATATTCACGCAATAAATAAAAACATTCAATACATATTATATACTCTCTATTTGCACAAAGAATGTCAATATAAGTGGATATAGATAACTATAAAAGAGTATACAAATAAACATCCATATTATACACAATACACAATCAAATAGTAAATACAAAATATTATTATCTTTTTAATTAATTAATTAGAATATCAAGGTAGAAATGAATTTATGTATATAAGTGATTCCATGTTTCGTATATATAATATGTTAAAAATTTTCAGGCAAAAAATCGCTTTTGCATAATATTATAATAGAAATTTGTAAAAAAGTAAAAAAAAACGAAATGAAGAACAATCGACAGAAAAGCTTTTTAATGTAACCGCATATATAGGATGCAGATAATTGGTATTTTTTTCAGATTTAATAAATTAGTTTTTAAAGAATTAATGTTCAGAATTAAATATCTCTTGTTGGTGACATAACACCCAAAGACATAACACCCAACCGCTGTAACAAGCTTTATTTTCTAATTCTAAAAAAATTATAGCAGCCAAAACATAAAACCATAGCTTTGTTTAACAATTTTCGGAAGGCAAATTTTATCTTTTTTTAGCGGTTTAAGCATTGGTAAAGCATTTGAGCGTTATGTCTTTGGGTGTTATGTCCGGTCACCCTCTTGTTGTATTTGGTATAACTGAACATATTGAACAAAACTTAAAAAAAATCGACTACTTCCTTGACTTGACTATATTATGCATATATTTAAATATTTAATAATATTCGATTTTTTTTGAAATTCATAAGTAATAATAATAATTATTAAAGAAAACTTTTGATAGTAACTATCAATTCTGTTAAGCAGTTAAATTAAAAAAAAATCTAGTTTCATTTTTTTCCCGGAATTCATGATATACTTAGTAAAACCAATAAAAAGGCATGCTGTCAGTTTATGGTTGATGCGACTATATAATGTTATTGTATAGAAAATCTAATTAAGTAAATTGTTTTGTTTATCGAGCTTATTTATATTATTTAACTTGTTTGATGTGTTTTTCGTTTATTCGAATTAGAAATATGTATATAAAGATTTAAATTATATACTTATTCAATGTACAATAAAAAGTTTTTTTTTGTCAAACAATCAACTATATAAAACCTATACGCAAAATAAACAAGATTAGGTATAGAAATAAAGCATATAAATTTTGTGTGTAACTATATAAAGTTACTTATCGTTCATATCGCCTAAATATAGTCATATAATAAAAAACCTTTAAGTTTGTTTACAAAAGAAAAGTCAATGCTCGATGTATTTTTATATATTATATGACAATAAGAATTTTTTTTTTAAACTTTTAATCATAAAGTAAATAAATCCTTGATTGATTTTTATTTGCACTTACATTTACGATTTTTTTAAACAAGAATGAAGTAAATTGTTTTTTTTATCAATTTTCTTGGTAAAATTACTTTTTGATATTAGTAGATATGAATCAATGGGATATATAATAGAATAAAAGAAAATTGTATACCAAAAAATGCACTACCTTATTTAATGTTTTCTTCTTTTTCTTATTATGTAAATTCAAAAATTGAGGGTGTTTCATCTCTATATATAATATATATTATGTAATATATTATATAATAGAACATTACAAAATATAAAAGCTTAATCTAAAAATCTTTTATAGACACTAAAAATAGTTTAGAAAAACTTATACAATATTTATTAATCTTTTTAATGTTTCTTTTACGTTTATATTCTTTTATTCGCACGATTCTAAGCTTTTAAGTTTATGCGTTAATTTGTTCAATATTCATATTATATATAAATTACATAAAAGTTGTATACAGCTATATAATTTATAAGGTTTTATTTTTTTCTCATAGAAAAAGTGTAAACTATATTATCATATATAAGTAATATGCGTTTAATATCCTGATATTAAAGCATTAAATTGTAAAAAAAAAATGTTTTAAAACAAAGGTTTACATAAAGTATATTCTTCATATACGTCTTGTAAAAATCTATTTATTATATATATAAGCTCTATTATATATATATAGGTGCTCATATATGTATAACTATATCAAAATAATAAAATGTAATGTATATTATTTATAAACGATAAATTAAAAGAAAAACGAAGAATCGTATCTGTTTTTACTTGACTTACATTTTGAATTATAATGCGATTTTACACCGCATTTACAATAACAAACAGAGCAAAAGAAACATATTTATAATATTATTGTTGTAAAGTATATTAAATATTATACAAAATAAATGGACTGCTTCATCATTTGTGCACGCACTTTAAGAAGTAATTTTTTTCTTCTCTTTATAGTTATTTTCTTTCTTTTATTATATTATTACTTGTAACTTATTCAAAAGCAAAAAAAATAAGTTTTTTAACATGCACTTTATGCAGAGATGCATTTATTAATATTAATTTAATATTTATAAATATACTGGTGAAATATTTAAATATTTATTATAATTATTTACACTAGAATATAAATTTACTAAAATTAACTTTTATCATCAAGGCTGACATGACATTACGCCCAAAAGCTTTAAAAAGCTTTCAAAAGCCTATTTTCTTAAACCTAAAATATAACCCAAAATATACTTTATTATAAACTTATATTTAGCATTAGCTTTTTTAATGTTTTTAGAATTAATTTGTTATGATATAATTTGTGTGTGTGCTTTTTTTAAAGCTTTTGGTCGTTATGGTCCAAGCTATAGAGTTTAAATAAAACAATCCAAGACATTTGACACTTATTTCTGGGGATATTATGTATTCGGACATTATATGTCATGTCACGATGATTTATTATTATTATTATTTATTTATTAAAAAAATATATAAAACAATATACAAAATTAACAATTATATATAGTATATAGTGGAAATCAAAATAAAATTGATGTTTATCAGAAAGCAAAAAAAAAATACAAAAGATTCAAAACTTACCTATATGAATTAAAAAAAAAGAAGTAAACAAAATAAAAATTAAGTAATAAAAATTAAATATTAATTATTAATTAAAAGTTACCATCTTGGATTGGACTCCTAACCTTTTTTCGAAAATGAAAAGATTGAAATGATTTACAATATTGAAAAAAAAAATAAACCGAAAACACTGCAAACTTTTGCAAACCACCAACCTCAGTCCTAATAGAATTTTCGAGAACAGATAGACATTATAATTCGTTTATACCACGAACATCTCGCCTTTGGAATTT
>JANSTW010066719.1:0-10695 GCA_027564275.1 Diadocidia ferruginosa | reverse complement strand
TTCAATATGGCGGCCAAAAAAACGCATTTTTCACACATAGATTTTTCTAGACTTTTAGTATGTTAAAAAGATACTTCAAAAGAACCAAAAAAAATTTACTTTGTCTCTGTGGGAATTAGTTCCATCCTAAAATCTATTTCTCCTCTACTAGAGGGGAACCACTTATTATTAAATTATGGGAAAAATAATTTCAGAAATCACGAAAATCTTTTCGAAAATCAGACTTCATGGGACACCATTTTTTTCTAGTGGTTTCCCCTTCGGTTGTCAACATAAAGATTAACAAGATGTCAGCCGTCATTCGAAGAACTAGATTACTTCAAAACGGAGGGAACAATGGGCATTACTGTCTAAGAGTCTGCTTGCAGCACTTAAGGAATTGCAGTCCAACCCAAAAAAGTGTAAGCAATATAAAAATTTAATTAGGATTTCAATTTTGACGCCATCTTAAATCCGACATTATGTTTTTTAGATTAATTTTTATTGCTTTATTTGTATCTATACAGAAAAAAATTGATTTCTTTGTGAGTGGAAAAAGCGAAAATTTAAAGCGATAAGTACATCTCATATGATTTACGTGCGAAAGGGTAAAAACACATAATACAAATATATCGGCTCATCTATAATATTGCCACTTTTACTATAAATTATGCAAGATATTAAATTTTTGGATGTACGTTATTTCTTTATACAAATATCTGCAGCACAATTTGTTTTAAATAAGTTTTGAATTGACTTTGAAAAAAAAAACTACTTTAGTCTTTCAAAAAATTATTAGCAGGTAAGTACCGTCTCTTTCCTACAAAAAAATGATTTACCCCGATAAAAATCATCATGGCGTGGTGTCCATAGTTTTACAAGATAAAAACCTACGATAGACTTTTTTTCAAATGACTGGTTAGGTTTTTAGGGCGCTCTCACAATTACATTTTTCAGTTAATATCATAATACACTTTTGTCAAACTAAAACAATTTGATAGTGTGAGCTTAAATTGCAATTCACTATTCAGTATAATATATATTTTGTTAACTGAAAACTGAAAAGTAAAAAAAACAGATTGTCAGAGCGCCTTTAGTGAAAGGCATTATATTTGTTAATAATTAAAACATAAATAAAAATTAAATTAATAAATTTAATTTTAAAAAAAATTTTAAATAATAAATAAATAAATACATTCTACTCACTTTTGATCTTGCAGTGTAGCTGTAATTTCTGTTATTCGAACTAAACTTCGGGCACATTTTAAATCTGCTGACACCTTAGTACATTGTAAATCACCAAATATGTGTGTATCGTCAGTAAAATTTTGCGCCTAAATTGAAATAAATTTCACAAAACATTAGATTTTTGTATTTTAAAATATAAAGACAAATTCTTGTGTAAATTTTCATCAAGTTATACAAAATCTCAATAGGGTTACTTTTGGACTTTTACAAATCTTTTTATCTCACCTGTTTTTCTAGAATATCGGCTGGCCAATTTGTAACATGTGCTATTAAATCTGCTCTAAAATAATTTGCAAGACTCGGCGTTAAGCTAGGACCTTGACTACGAAGTGATTGGGTAGATGTAACGACACCTTGAAGACTACTTAATGATGCTGATGTACCATCCACTGAAAAAATGAATAATTAAAATTTAGAAAAATAATTCAGCAACCATAAAGCCGATACGTACACTTTCGATGTTCACCCATATTATTATCCATTTCTTGTGTTGGCGTTGGCGGACCATCGTTTAAAAGCATTGTACTATTGCTACTACCATCAGCCTTAACTCCAGCCGCTAAAAATTGCGACGAAATTCCTAATCCTAGGCCGGTTACCTGAGTTGTAACAACACCAGTACCAGTACTACCAACGCCGCTCGCCGACACAGACATATATGGACTATTATTTGTATGATTTAATATTGACATTGAATGCATATGAGACAAATTGTATAATGGTGAATTCAATGGATGATCTCTGTAATATAATTAGCAAGTTTTTAATCAATATTGCAGACGTTGGGTTTTAATTGGGACAAGAGAAACAAAATGTTCAATTTTTAATAATCAAGTAAATAAACATGGATGAGTCTAATCACATTTTTTTACAGCTTGCCTAAGATTTAAAACTGTAAGTCCTGGGCAGACGGTATTATTCAAAGTAAAGCTATTCTCAATTAAATTAGTGGGTCGGCTTGGGCAAAGCGTAGTTTTAAGCTCAATTTACACTACACCTATTTTAACCTATGTCTCCTATGTTTGTGTCTAAAAACCCGTCTTCGGGTCACATATTTTAAAATATTGTTTAATATATTTTGTTTTTACTATTTATTTTATCAAATTAAAATGATTTTTTTCAAAAAAATTGTTACAAGTCTGTTTTTCAGACACAAACATAAAGAGACATATTATGTTAAAAAAGGTGTAATGTAAATTTAGGCAAAGCTTTAAAAACATAGTTTTTTTTTTAAAGTTAACAAAAAAATGTCAATGCTGAGCGAAGAAAGGTACGCTTTGCCCAAGCCGACCCACAAATTTAATTGAGAATAGCTTTACTTTGAATAATACCGATTAGCCTGTTTTAAAATATTAACATATTCTTGGTGGTATCTACCATCAATTATTTGAATTGATTATTGTTGATCAATTCAAATGTGGACGAATAACAAGACATCTAACAAATTTTTAATTTTAACATATCAAATTGGTTTAAATGTGGAAATCTTTCTTTAAGATTTTTGATGTTCGGCTACATTGAAGGCGGTAAGTGACCCTTGGCCTCGCGACCTAAGGACAAAAATGTGCGAATAGTCAAATTCAGAATAGGCCTCGAAAATCCCAGCTGAATTCTTTAGTTACTTAATTGTCTTTTTTACATGAAAGGACAATATTTAATTATTTTTCAATGTTTGATAGCTTGTTATTCAATTGATCTGTGAATCTAATTTAAATTTGAAGCGAAAAGACAACCAAAATAATAGCTTACCTTAAACTATTTGAATTATTATTGGCTAATTGGTTAGCATCGCCTAAAATACCACCATGTTGCTGCTGCTGTCGCAACAAAGCATTGTTTATTGTTTGTAACGCTTTTTGTGGATTTAATTCATTTTGATCTATTGACTTATTACCCGTTATTTGTGATAGAATTTTCGGTAAATTGGCCAATGTGACGGGCGGTGGTCCGGGTGCATTTGAATTTAACATTAAATCGGCCGGTGTTTGTTGTTGCTGAATTTGTGTACTATTGCCACCCATGCCCATGTTGGATTGATGATTTAATATCGCTACACCCGATTGCATGGTTGCGGCTGATTGATTTAATGTTGACGGCGACGACGTTGGCAACATTAGCAAATTTGAATTTGTATGCTGCTGCAACATACTACTGCCGTCAAAATTCGTTTTGGCAGCTAGCTTTGAAATTGGCTGTGGCATCATTATATTATTACCAGAACTTGCTGAGGCTAAGGTACATGAGGTTGTTGTACTCAGGCCAACACAGGATGATGACGATGGAGTTGTAAAATGTAATTGAGAGTTTGTCGGTGTCGATGGATGTGATGCTAAACGTGGCAAAGCATTTGCTAATAAAACCGGACCACTGCCGCCAACAACACCGCCGCCAATTACGTCATTATTTAAGTGCTGTGTTGTTGGTGTACTAGAATGTGAATAACTTGCTTCGGATGTTGGCGTTGAATCACCCGGACTTATGTCCATATCTTGACTGTCCACTGAAAGTAATAAAATTGATTTTGTTTATATTTACTTTCGAACAATTAGTGCCAACAATGGCTTTACCATCATTTCGGCGACGATGAGATGTTATGCCTTCAGGATCCTGAGGCCACCTTGAGCTACCCCTAGAAGTGGAATGTTTGACATATGCTAAAGGGCAAAAAGAAAATACAAAACTCATTAACAATAACATTAACTAGTTGAAAATAAAATATATTTTATGACAAGTTCGTCTATAAACATAATTATTTAATAGAGATAAGGAGAAACATTAATTGTCATATCAAATCTAATCAGTAAGTATAGTCAAAATTACACTATTGCTTTTAAACTGCCACGACATTTCACAAATTGCATCTAAATCAAAATTGTCATTTAAAAATTCGTTTATTACCACGTCACGAACTGAGAACGGTATTGTTATTTAACCAAGAAATAGATTTTTATTAACAAACTTATCCCTTATGCATTGAGGCAGACAGTTTCAAATTATAGGAACAGTAGTGCTTTAAACGACTTATAATCGCCATACTTGGGTATAGCTAAGTTATGCCTTCGTTTTGAATAAGACCATTCAAACAAATTTAAAATATAATTCGGTTCACCATGCCTTAATAGTAAAACCTCGAGCAAAACACTTGTGATAAAAAAAGTAAAAAAAGTTACAATTATTTTTTACAGGGAGAAATAAATTAAACTTTAGGAACAGCCTAATCGATCAACGAAAAGCGAATATTTTTGCAATACTATGTGGCTCCAGCTATTTGTCAGAGCCTGTGGCTCTAGCTTACGTCAGAACCTTCAAAAATATAATGTTTTCTACTCCTGTACTGACAAGGATTTCCCTATTTCTAGGCTAACCCGTCGTCAGTGGAGCTAATTACACGAAGAGAAGTAGATATGATCACTTCTATTTAAGTTGGAAATGAATCTCAGAATGAGAATAAAATGTCGCAATAGAAAAAAATATGTGTACAGTAAGCTTTTAACTAAAAATAATTTTAGTTGTGGCGAAGTATATTTTGTGAAATCTAAGACTATGTAGCCCAAAATAATGTTTGGTGTGATTCAATTTAGAGTCCAATGTAAGTCCAAGACTAACAACTTTTTTATATAGATATTTGTTCGTTATTAATACATAAGTGTTTTAGATTTGCTTTAGATTTTCTTTAAAAAAACAACAATATGTCTTGTGTCTTTTTTGCATTTATTACAGGGTCATTGCTTAATGATCATTGATATATAAGTCATAATTTACGAACTTTTAATTTACTGTAGTTTAAGAAACATGGTAAAAAATATTAATGGGCCTAAGAGCGATCCTTGTGGCACTCCTCTATTAATATTGACCATGTCTGAGTGTAATCCATTTAACACAACATATTAAGATCTTGTACTTAAAATATATGAGTGCGGTAATCTAATTGACGAGGACGAGAAATGAAATGTTTTTTTATGCTTCGAATAAAAAATTTAAATGTTATAGTTAATCGAATCGAATGCTTTCGAGAAGTCTAACACAATCAAGAGAGTACAGCATTTTTGATGTGTTCACCTATAGGGTGGTAGCAGTATCGCGGTCTTTACGAAAATCAGATTGACAGTCAATTAGAAATTTATTTTTCATAAGTTAACACAACATCTGATCGTAAATGATCCGTTCCAAAGCCTTACGAGAATATACATAATAAATATCATCATCTCATCCTTTACTCCATAGAGTGAGAGCACAAGGCATTGCTTTCAACGCACTCGATTTTTTGCCAAAACTTTTACTTGGTTGTAGTTCGTTCCTTCGACTTAAAATATTAAATATAGACGGTTTGAAAGTTTTTTTTAATCAATTTTGTAGTCATATTTAAATATGTTTAAAAAACTTATTGGTTCAATTAAATGACGTGTTTTATCTTGTAAGCAATCAGTCTTAATTAAAAAAAAACTTACAAGATCTTGAAAAACGTTCTTCTCGCTCTCGGTCGCGTTCTTTTTCTCTATAATCTCTATGCTGTTCCTTCGATAAAGTACTGAAATTAAACAAATTAAAGATCTATTCCCTTTATTAAAACAATTCCTTACCGCTCCTTTTCCAACCACTCCTTTGGTTTTTCCCATTGAGAAACCTCCGTCTTACAATTGTAATAATACTTTTTGCCTGACGAACTAACGTGCTCACTCCAATCGCCAATTCTTGTTAGCCTATCCCGTTCACCTCGATCACGATCTCTGTCACGATCACCACCACCGCCGCCGCCACCTCGGTCCCTGTCCCGTTCACGATCTCTGTCTCTATCTCTGTCACGATCACGATCGTTACGATCTCGATCTTTGTCATCGGAACCTGAACGTTTATCTTGGTTGCACAATTTAGTGGATCGTCGATTTTGATCAATCCGATCATGATTTGTACGATGTTCAGCGTCTCGATCTCCACCACCACCACCGCGTCTATCACGTTTATCTTTTGGTGAAGAATTCAAGCAGTCTTTTTAGTAAGGAATTTTTGTTTGTTTTTTTTTGAGGAAAAAATAGAAATCTTATGTATATACAAACAGACAGAAGTTTTCTCTAATCTTACCTGTGTATTTATCCTTTTTATAATCCCGGTCACTACCGCCACCACCACGATCACGATCCTTCATTTTTTGTATATGATATCTGTCCCGATCTCGATCACTGCCGCGATCGCGGTCACGACTTTCCCGCGGCGAATCGAGATCCGGTGAGTCTGATCTGTACGAATTAATTCCATTGTTTAAATTTGCTGCAGCTCCACCACTCGGAGAATTGTCACCCCTGTCACGCATATAACTTGTAGATCTACTACTAGCCTCTCGTTCATAGTCTCTTTTCGAGCTATATTTGGAGCTCTGTTTTGGAAGAAAGGATTTTGTTATAGAACATTATTAGCTACTATTCATGGAAAAATTTCAGACTTATCCTTCGTAGTGGTCTTAATTTTAAATAAAAAACAGTTCAATTAGTCTGTGTATTGTATTTAAGACAGCTAAGCTCAAGGGGGTACTCACATGTGGAAGTTTTATGGAAGTCATGTGTAAGTCATGGAGGTCATGTGGCAGTCATGGAAGTCATATAGAAATGTTGGAATTCATATGGAGGTCATGGAAGTCATGGAAATCATATAGAAACCATGGAAGTCATATGGAGGTCATGTGTAAGTCATGGAGGTCATATACAAGTCATGGAAGTCGTATAGAAGCCATGAAAGTCATATGGAGGTCATGTGGAAGTCATGGAGGTCATGTGGAAGTCATGAATGTCATGGAAGTCATATGGAAGTCATGAAAGTCATATGGAAAACATGGAAGTCATATTGAAGTCATGAGTCATATGGAAGTTATGAAAGTCATGGAAGTTATATGGAGGTCATGTGGAAGTCATGGAAGACATATGGAAGTCATGCAAGTCATATAGAAGTCATGGAAGTCCTGAAAGTCATGGAAATCATATGAAGGTAATTTGGAAGTCAGTGAGACAAATATTTTTCAAGTGATTACCCCCTCGGCTAAGCTGGATAAGTTTGAAATTTTTCCATAAATAGTTACAAAATATTCGGTCGAAAAAACCAAAACATTGCATTATTCAATAGTCATGCTACGTGTCTAAAATACATCTTAAAAATATTCTGAAATTATTCGATTTATTAGTAAATTGTTTTCGTTCGAAATTATTTACAAAATATAATCACTTGAAAATGTCGTCAGCTATACTCTGCAACAGAACAATTGCATAAAATAGACTATCAAATTAAAACAATTAGTGGATTTCAGCGGTATTCTTAGACATCATCATACAAGAATTTTACAGTTTCTTTATTTTTTAAAATAAGGATATTAATTTCACCGAGACAGCACGATAAAGTTCTAAAATCGCATCTCCAAAAACGAGGTGATGTATCTGCGATCTAGTAAATACAATCAGGCATACCACAGGTTATAGTTTTAAGCGAGTATTTTGGACTATTTATTACAAAAGATCCTAATAGTCAGCATACATCAGTTAACGGCTCAAGAGGTTGTGAGCACGAAATCGGTCTAAAGCCTGTCAATTTTTTACAGATGGGCTATCACCTTTCAGGTGTTTATTAAAAAGTGATGGCAGGGATTCGGAAGTCAATACCAACAGGGTTCCACATATAGTGTAAAACGCACTGATCACCAAAAATTTTACTGAGTTGCTGACAACACTAAGGTAAAGGACACGATGATGATGAACCAGTTAGAAAACTGACTGTAAATCTGTAGAATGGAGGTAAATGAATCGAAATTAACTCTACGAACTATCAGAATACTGGGATGTAAATTTAAATGATTCTTACTTTGGCATCACGAAGTTGTTTTGGGAATTAGGATTAAATATGCAAGAAGGGTTTTAATCTATCTTAAAACCTATTAGTGTCTGAAATATTGAAATACAGCAATAATTTGAATCATCCATTGTTTAGTTTATGCGCCAAATTCGTGTCCTAAATCGAGTTATTCACCTGTAGACAAAAGCTTCTAAAGAAGGAATCGAGAAAATCGATGGAAAAGACTACTTTCGCAAATGCCTTAGCACTCGTCGAGGGTCTTGGGACACTTTTAGCAGTCCTATGGAAGTGTTTTGGAAGTCACGGAAATCTGTAGAAGTCGTTTAAGTTTTTCAAAGTTTTGAAATTCTGAGAAACCGTTAGAAAGTTTGTTAGAGGTCGTGAAAGTCTTTTGGAAGTTTTTTTTGCAAGTCTTTTATCTTTTTTTTAGTTTTTTTAATCTTTTCAAAAGTTTTGGAAGTCAGTTGTCTTGTTTTGGAAGTCCGTTGTCTTGTTTTGGAAATCTTAAAAGTCTTCTGGAAGACTTGGAAGTCTTGGAAATCTTTTTTAAATAAAGTTTTACGGACACAATTTTGTCAGAATGTTCCTATCGTTAACACTAGAAACCATCACAATTACCGCAATTTTTACCGATGTACTGAACCCTTTTAATGCATATTAAATCTCATCAATATTTTGAATTTGTATTAAAATATTTCATATCTGCCTAGACAATTTATTATAGTAAAATTTAATTCGAAAACAATTAGATCGGTTTTACAAATAAAATGTAAAATATTATTTCTTCAGTAAATAAAAGACAATCGAATTTAACTTGCAAACAAATTTAATTCTAATAATTCAATAAATTGCGGATGAATTAATTCGTTTAGTTCTGCCAATAACAAGAGCTTTGTACTTAATTATATGACAACAATGGTGTTTAGGTGGGTAGATAGTTCAATAACCTCATTCGAATCGACTTGTTTGGATAGTTTTGCATGTAAACAATTATAATAATTGTTTATAAAATAATCGTAAATTATAAAATAATAATTCTTTATTTATAAAGTTGATTTGTAAATAACATTTTATGGGTTTTGGTGCAATACTATCTATTTTTTTTAAATAATTATGTAACAAAAAGCCCAAAGGCAAAATTCTTACGAATAAGTTTCTATTGCTGTTCAAGATAAATTCAAATAATAATTTTAAATAACTTAACTGGCAAAATGGATAAACAATTATAAAATCAAGATCTTTAATTGAAAATTGCAAGTAGCTTCCGCCGCAGGCAATATATTGTATCGCAGGTGAAATATTGCTTGACGCCAAAACTTGCAGACAATTTAAAGATAAATTTAAGAATTTAACAACATTATGAATAAATTACATTATTTAAAAAATTGCCACAAAATTAAAAATGGATGTCGCATACAAAATAGGTTGGGATGTGCCCTCGTCGCAACACCCAACACAAAACATCTGTGAAAAATCGATGCAATTTGTTTATTTTGACAAATTCGTATCGATATTCGCATTTAACAAACAAATTAAATGAGATTATTGATATTTTGCAAGGTTTCTGTGCAATTTTAGGGCAATAAAATTGATAAAAATTAAATGCTTTTTCACACAACCGCGAGCAGCAGATGACAGATCAATAGAAGAAAAAAAATCCCCATTTTTAATTTGATTTCATCGCAAAGGAAATTGAGCAAAGCCGCAACTTAAAACGAAACGAAAATGTTACAAATAAAGTGATTAAATTGAAGAAATAATTTTTTCTAACTTAATTTTTAGATAAGAATGTTTCGGATTACGGGGCCATCACAAAAAAGAAGTGAAAATTTGATTGGAAACATTTTCTTTGGGGGAAATAAAATCTGTTTAATAATTTTTTTAAGATAAAAGTTGCAAAATTACCTGATAAGGATGGGCCTGATGTTTTTCAAAGTACCTGCAATGGAAAAAGAAAAAAGAAAAAAATTAGTAAAAATTTTAATTAGAAAAAAAAATAATTTTTTTTTCGTGCCGACATGGAAAAATGGGAACGAAAAAAAAAATTTACAAGGCAGACAAAATGTTGAGAATTTTTTTTTTGGCTTTGAGATTGTGTAAACTTGTGCATTTCAATTGGAGGATATTTACCCATCATTTATACGCTGTGGTTTTCTAGCATGCATTACCATCAATGCAAGTCTCTATTTAATTATTTGCGGCTATTTGTTGGAGCCTTTCTGCTAAATATTGTCATGAAAACAACATTAACGTTTAATTCGGTCAAAAATTAGTCAACTTTATTCTTAGCAGACGCCGCCATGTCACATCGCTCTTTTTTTCGTCGCGGAGCGGCTCTACGGGTTTTAGTTCGGTTTATTTATGGTAGGTGGCGCAAAGGTAGAATGTTTTTTGACAAATCGTAGCAAAGTTCATGTCATATGGCAATTACCCTGCGTCCTCAATAATAAATGTACTGTCCTCGATATTTCTTTCAACAACATCTGTACATCTGCATATTTCTGTCAAATTCATATTTTTCAAAAAAATTACGGTCAGCCATTTTTTTAGGTTCAACAGTCTTATATACCATTTTAGTCTGTGTTAAACGATAAGTTTGTTATGACATTGCGGCGATCACAGCTGTTCGGAATGACA
>JANSTW010066708.1:0-10695 GCA_027564275.1 Diadocidia ferruginosa | reverse complement strand
AACAGACAGAGAATTGCAAAAAAACATTTCTATTGAAATATTAAATCTCTATATTCGTAAATACATAACATATATATATATATATATATATATTATACAATATCCAATACTTTAAAGTGAATATATAATTCAGTTCATTATTATATGGACATTTCAATTTTTATATACTGAACATACAAGACGCATATAGGTAGATACTTTACCATTAGGTTGCTTTGTGTCCAACAACAATTATTATTGCTTAAACAATAATTTAAATAAATATTTTAGAAGCATATTACATTTGGCCAAATCTACCCAAGAGGTGGTGTAGATTCTTCTATCATGTGTGTTAGATTCGTCGATCATGTATACTGTATAAGGTACATTCAGCGCTGAAATTAAATCATTATTATAAGGAAAAAATGTACAAAGACCGTATTTTTTAACTTATTTTGACCCCTGCCCCATTTTTTGCCCCTACGTTAGCTTTTTTAAATTGTTAATAAGGCAAATTAATTAATTGGTTCCTTTATAAAATGTCGTTGAGATAAATTGTAGTTAAGATAAAATATCGTTGAGATAAAATTACTTTGAGATCAAATATCATGAATGTAAAACCACAAAATAAATACAGATAATTCAGAATGGACACTTCGTGTAAAACCATCGTAGCTTGAAAAAATTTAGATTATCGTCCTTTACGCCACTTGTGTTGATTGAACAAACTATTCACATGTATAGTGCCGGTTTAGGCGAAAACAATAATTTGCGAAAATCTGTCAAAATAAGAGAGCGAAAATTACAAAATGTATTTGAGCGGGGAAATTTTATACTACCAAAAAAAGATTTTAGTGTTGCCATAAAGAAATATGGCTGATTTTAGTATTACTATGCGGTAAAAATATATAAAATTTCAAAAGTTTCGCCTGACAATCAGCCATGTTGTTAATAATTTTTTTCCGCGGGAACCTACGAAAAAAACAGGCTACTGACTTAGGTGTCGTAAAACAATATCCAAATTACTTACTCTAACTAGCGTGAAGTTATTCACAATTATATAGAATTACGTTAATATTAATATCTTTATTGCCTAATAATATTTTTAGTGGAAAATTTGAGTATTTCTCGAGATAATTCGAGTACGAATGTTGAACATGGACGAATCTACCCAACACTCTCCTACTGCTTTCTTTTTAATTCTTTCTGATCATATAGTAACTAAAAATAATATTAGCGTGCATAATTTGAAATGTGTATGAAGACGTTTCAACGTTAAATGATGAATTTATTCTCATCAAAAAATTTCAAAACCATAATTTTTCTGATAAAATATTTAAATTTTATTAAGTCTTAATAATTTAATTATCTGTAAATAGTATTTATTATTACACAATTGACACTTAAATATAAATTTTCGATGCTTTATACGAGTCACAGGAGCGAGATAATTCAAATTGATCAAAAATAATATTTGCTTTTGTTCTTGGATTTTCGATCGGTATTTTTATTTTTTCAAAATTTGTCGTCAAATTTGATTCAATCATCTCGCTCCAGTATTTTTCGTAATTTTACCAAATTTAAACTTACAATTTACAATAAAATTAGTAACCTGCCTAATATATATAGTCTTTTTAGGTACTAAAATATTTTAATTAATTTTTTCATCGATGTTTATAAAAAAAATTATACACATAACATTTTCCAAAAAAATTGTCTCAAAAAGTCAAAATCCAAGTTTAAATTTTATAGCTATCTATTTTGTTGCAACATTTTTAACTTGACAATTTTTACAAGAAAAATATGACAGTTACATTGTTAAAAATATAGACGATGCACTTGACATTCAAACTTATTTTCTAATTGGTTGAGTTGTGGACAAAAGAAAATGCTAATAAATATGTATAGAGATAAAAATATTTGTTTTATTCCAAAAAACTTTTTTTAAGATCGACTGTTTCCAAAACCTTCATATATTTTTTGTATAAATAACTATGGTTGTTTACAATTATTTCTGTTTATACCAAAAGATTCACAAACTAAAACCCTGATTTTGGGTGGGATATTATCATATATAGTTAGTATCATAGTTTACACCTTATAACGGAAATTCTTAACAACTAACAGTAAATATATATAGTTATACATAGTTGTATAAATTGACTTTTTAAAAATATTTTTTTTAGTACCCGCATGCCTATCTACTATTATTACATTAAAAGATGTTTCTTATATTCCAATAAAATGTCTTCTTCTTTCAGAAGGGGTAGATCTAGATAATCATCATCTTCTGTTGTCACATCTTGTGAGAATCTTTCAAAGGCCTAAAAAAAATTAAGTTTATTGAGAAGATAACATATGTTTAGATTAAGGTGGTTCCAAAACATGTACCACTGCCGTCCAACGCAAGAAAGTAGCAACAATTTTTTTAATTTTTGAGAAAAATTAACCTTATAACATTTGCATATAACGATCACTTATCTCAAAAATTAAATATAAGTTGCTACTTTTTTGTTAGACGGCAGTATAGAAGGTTCATTTTGAAAGCCGATACCAGCTCTCGCAGGCTTAAAACGTTCGACTTGCTACAAAATTACTAAAATGTACAGTAATTTTTATAAAAATTCCATATAAAACAAAAATCGCCGTTAGCGACCTCTATGCATGATTTTAGATTTTTCTGATCCTTTTTTTGTTAACTATTTGTTTCAAGTCGGAAGTTTTAAGTCTATGAGTATTAGAAAAGCAAATTAAAACAAAAATGTCTATTCCAACATAGATAGCCAACACAAACCTCTAAAGCGGCTCGATTATCTTTTATTTTCGTTTTAAGTATCTTTTTTAGAGGATCCGATGGGCCGGCACCATCACTTGTCGTTCCCAACACGGAGGTCAACAATTGTTCGTAGGTTCCATCGTTCTGCATTTTCAGCAACATGTCTACGGCACCATTCATATTGTTGGTGGCAAAACGCAAAGCCATATTTATGAGTTCTTCATTGAAGCCCATGTTCACCATTTCGCTAACTATTTTTTTGTCGGGAATAAAATCATCCTTTGATTTCTGTTGAAGTTCTGCTGAATTATTTTGAATCATGCTTATCTGAAACGTATTTTAAATTAGAAAATAATCTATTTCGCACTTGACCCTCTTACAGCTTGTGAAATATCATTGTTTGCTACTTTTAATGCTGTTATGCACAAGTCTTGCGGAAATCCCATATCAACTAAGACGTGTAAATTTCTAGGATTTACCCACGTTTCATCTTTTGATTTGCCCACATGTTTCATCAAATCATTTTCTTTTTTCGCTTGACGCCTTGCCTGCGAACGTTTTTCGCGATTCTGTAGAATATGCTCAATGGATCGTTCAATGTTTCCTCCACATGCCCGCAATCCAATTCGGGCTTCAGCAACACTATAGCCTAAGGTAAACCAATTAATATTTTGCAAATGGAAATTATTTGTAATAAATTACCCATTTCAACCAATGAAACGATACTGTCCTCGCTGACTTTAAGACTTCTCAACTCCGACTCAGCGGTCATAAGCATATTCTGGGCCTCATTCCGACGATTCTGATGGAATAGCAAAACTGCTTGCAATAAATGTAATCGCATTATTAGAGCCTTTTCATTGCCTGCATTTCCCTTAAGCTCTTCAACACGATTGAAATTTTCGCCGTAACTTTTCTTGAAATTTCGCTCACAAATATGTAAACGCTTTTCGGCATCGGGCAATTGTGTGACACTCTAGAAATTTTAGATTTTTTTTGTATGGATAATGTATGTAAATAGTACAAGCCTTAATTTAGGTCAAAATGGCCAAATTGCCATGACCATGTTTTTTTCTCGTTTTATGATGCCCTGAGTCAGAAAAACTAAAAAAAAATGTCCGCCCGTTCGGATGTTTGTCTGTCCGCAAATTATCAGACACAAGAAAGGTTTACACCAGTGGGCAGATTTAGGTAAGGATGAGTTTGTTGTGGTCCCATACTCGGGACTGCATTTGAGGACTATAGGTCAAAGGGGAAAGGGGGCTCCCATTCGATTTTTTTTCCTAACATTTTCTGGATATCGAAAGGGCGTTTGACAATGCAAATTTAGATGTCCTATGCAGTGCGGCAACAAACCATGGTGTGGCTAACACTGTGGTGTAATGGATTTGCAATATGTTGCGAAACCGTGTATTGCTCACAGACCTTAGCAGCGAATGCACTTTCGGTGTTAGGCACTTTCGGTGCTAGGCAATTCGGTGCTAGGCACTTTCGATGCTAGGTACTTTCGGTGCTAGGCAATTCGATGCTAGGCACTTTTGGTGCCAGACACTTATGGTGCTAGGCACTTTCAGTGCTAGGCAATTCGGTGATAGGCACTTTCGGTGCTAGGCACTTTCGATGCTAGGCACTTTCGGTGCAAGGAAATTCGGTGCTAGACAATTCGGAGCTAGGCAATTCAGTGATAAGACTTGCACCCGATAAAGTTAGTGAAACGAAATATTAATAATATTTTTGGGTACTTTTAATTTTTTTTTAAATAAAAGTTTCGAGAAGCTATCTCCACACTATTAATTTTAATGGTTGAATTCGAGAAAAAATGCCAAAGGCCCCTAATCAAAAAATTAAACCATGTAAAGATTAACAAAATAAAAGGTTAACAAAATAAATTCTCTTTTTCCCTACTAAAAGTAAAAAAAAAATAAAGACAAATTATTTTTACGACGAGACGCAATTATTCGCATTAAATAATAATCCAAAAATAGCATAACATGAGGAAATGGAATATTTTTCAGAAGAAAAATTTACTTTATCGGTTTCTTTTGAAAAGATGCCGTCGTCTTAATATAGCAGACTTCATTTTCAACAAAATTACACAGTTACTCAATAAAATAGGGCACCACCCAAATATAAAGATTATGATCTTTGTTCTTTTAAAAATGGATACTGTTCATCAGATTGGTGAAGGCGAGGAGGTAATGGCTTACGGAAATCATGGGACAAATTATTTCGAAAATCATTTAAGAAATCACGGAAATCATTTTGGAAATCTTAAATCATGGAACAACATTTTTCTAGTGGTTTTCTCCTCGGGTTGAGAAGCTAAATTGAGAAGTAAATACAGTAGTGAAATCTTTCTTCTATTATTATCTAAATTATCTAAAAGGTCTTTTTTATTCCGTGAGATTTCTTTATTTTTTCCCAACTTACCTTTAAGCACAAATAACACCAAGCAATATCTAAATTTAGAAGTGCATAATTATCAACTGTTTCTAATAATTTAGAATTACATGTGCTGTACTCATTGTCAGCTTCCAGCAACAAGACCAATGCATCGCTGTACTCCTCTCTCTTCAGATAGGCCTTTCCTTTTTCATGCATAGCCAAGGCCATCATTAGGCTTTTCTTTTCAGCTGGCGGTAAATGAATAGCATTACCCTGTTGATCTTCCATCTATTTAGCAAGAAAAAAAATTAATAAATTTATTTAAAACAAGTTTTTACAACCGTCTTACCGTCATAAAGTCATGACCCTGTTCATTTATTAAAATAGTGGCATCGTCCCGAGCCTTTTGAACGCGATCGTAAATGCATTCGTTGTTCACGTCTTCGGTCGGTGATGGAGCTGCCATCATTACGGCCATAATTTGTTGATTATTTTTGACGTCTTGTTGTTCGAGGATCCGATTTGGATCCAACACTTTTCCAGCACATATTAATTTTATCCTATCGGGCGATAGCTCCAACTCTTTGGCCACATTTTCTTGTAACTGTTTGCCTAGGTCGGTTAATTTTACAAAAACTGTAACCAACCTAGTGCCACCCACCTGTGATGGTGCCCGCACTTTGATTGAAGCAAGACCTACATTGAATTTAATAAAATCCATAATTTTGCATATTCCAAAAAACATACCTGTCCTCTCAAATTCACTTCGGGCTCTGATCTTATCGATGGCATTATTCTGTAATTCTGTGACAGCAGCCAAACAATAATCATATGGAATGCTCAAGATTTCTGAAAAATTCGTAGACAATGCCTAAAAATTCAAAGAATGACCCATATAAAGACGTCAAGTTATTCCAAAAATACATTGGAATTTTCGATCCAAATAAAAAAACATATGTGAAATGTAAACAAAGGAAATGATGTAAGCGCAAAATGTTGTGGTGGCCACATCGCGATGGAACACGTAAACCAGTTTTTCAGATTATTTCAATGTTTTTGATAAAATGTAAATAAAACTCTAACCTCAATTTCTGCATCAACCATTCCGATGTCTTCGACGTAGTACGGGGACAGCCACAATTTGATTCCATTTTCTTGTAATTTTGATCGAACTTGAATCAAAATATTGTCAATTCTTAAATCCGCTGACATATTGAAAATTATTGCGAAATTCTATCAATATGAACAATTCAGCCACACAATTCGTAATGAAAATTTTCCTCTTACAATATTTCCACAAATTTTAGTTTGTATTTTTGGAATTATTACCTCAGAACGATGCTCTTTGTTATTTTACGTACGCGAGATGCGAGATGCGCGTGAGACCGGAGGAGTGAGGGTAATAGAAATAAATGAATGAGAACAGCTGGTACACCCAAAACAAAGAACAAAAAAAAATGAAAACAAAAATATTGTGGTGAATATGGCAGCTAAAAATAGAAATGGCGTTTTATTTATAAATTTCAACACAATGTGCTAGGGTTGTGAGATTTTGCTTTTGCGGTATACCGGGAAAAATTACCAGCGATTTTTATTATATAGCGTGTATCCCATGACTCAGCATAGAGTAGTGAGTAGCGTCACGGCTTTGTGTCCAAGGGATTCCGGGTTCGAGACTCGACAGGGTCAAAAAAATATGGCTAGTGCGAGTTGCTGACAACACTCCACCTTTGATATAGTCAGAAATATAGTCGTCAATGAAAACCATAGTATCAGATAGAAAAAGGGTAAAAGTGGTCCCTATGCTCCCTCGCTTTGGAGTAAAGGACACGATGATGATCCATGACTAAACTCAAGCTCTTTTCAAGCTTCTTTCAACTCAAAATTGCCAATGGAAACCGGATTCGAGTTAGATCTTCATTAACTTATTTCAACTCCACGAAATTAATCGAGTTAATTCTACACGTCAAAAGATAGATAAACAAAATGGCGACAACTGATTTGATATATGATAGCTGATATTTATGGAATTTAAAAAATTGTTTACGATAAGAGCGGATTTCCATTTAAATTGATACAAAGAAGTATACTTAGCGAGCAGTACCTTTTATACGAGAAAAATATTAAAGTGCGATAATACTTTTTCTATAATTTTATAGCTGACAAAAAAATCACCACTAAACTGACATTATTCTTATCCCTTTTCCTTTATTTCTACATTTTTTACTGTCATCTGTACATCTAGTTTTATAACTTGTTAAAAAATAACTAAATAAATTATCCGGTATACGTAAAAATATTTTCAAAATTAATCCGGTATAAACAAAAACTATCTTATCGACGTTATATATTTACCGTTGCAGCGCACAATCCTTTTGTGGTGAATATTTTCGGTTTGTTTTGGCCAATTTTTTAGTATAATAAGTTCGTTATGCTTCAGTGATTCGCATGGTAAACGGTCTTTTTTTATAAAAAATTAAAAATAAAACTTTTATTGTTATAAAAAATTAATTATTCAATCAATTATAATTATTTTAATTTTAAATATGAATACGGAAAAATTCAATTTGGAAGAAATAAGCAACATACCGGAAGATGAATTCAAAGACAAACTGTTGGATTGGATCGAGGAACGGGGCGTCTCCAAGTCATTACAATCTAAATTACGCAAAGATCTCTTTGAAACATTTAATAGTACTAATTTGGGTATATAAATATTTTTAATTTTTAATTAAATTAACTATAGATTCAGATATTTTTAGGTCGCCAAATCTCATCGAAATATCAGCAATCCCATCAAATTGTTCTGTCGCCGCTAATTTTGGCTATAAACACATTGGTGGCCGAATTTTTGTATGCCCAGAATTGTCACTTCTCATTGTCCGTTTTTGCAACGGAAGTTCCGTACAAGAATACTCTGCCTGATTTTGAAAAAATGCAAATATTTCGGTTTAGTAAATTTGAATTACAAGAAATATTTGAGGCTTTGGCATTAAATAAGGTGGCGGCTTGTTGTGATGAAACAGCAATGCTTTATAATAGTCAGACAAAAGAGAACACTTTGAATCCTTCTTTGCTGTATTGCGTGTTAAAAATGTTGTTGTCGAAAATCGTTGGCAATGTGCCCGCCAATTTTGAAGCACCCGCCTCAGAGCTAAGAGTGGCAGTTGATGATAAGAAACCAACAGACTCGAAAAATATAAAAAATCAATATTTAGATTCAAAATATTTTAAACATTTTACGAAGTATCTTCATCTGTTGTCTCAGCATATGTTAGAGATGTCCAAGAATATGCAAAATCTGAAAAAATCCAAGAATTCAACGCCGCAAAGTTCGGAAAAAGTGGAACATTTGAATAGAAAACTTGATAAAATTAATGAAAGTTTGAAAAAACTATCAAAATCAAAGAAATGTAGAAAAGTTAGCGACATCATCCAAAGCATTAGACAATTAACTGATGAGGTTGGGCAATGTGCAGAAAGATTCGACAAACTATCAAATGTTATAGTCACAAACCCAGAACTAAAATCAACAGATGACTCAAATAACCTTTCCTACTCAGATTGGTTGGTTCAATTGAAAAGTTCAAAATACGGTCAAAGGTTTTTAGAGAAACTGGAAAGCGCTCAGCTAAAGCATATGGAAAAAGAGATTGGAAAAATTACAAAACATTTTCGGGAAAAATTGCAATCCAATCGGATGCTGATGAAGCTACATTACAAACAGAAAATGTTGGAAAAGTTACGTGAATCACTGATCGAGAACAATTCGATGACCAATCAGTGCTTTATGGGAATTATTGATGCTAAATTGAATGACTTAAAGATGGAAAAGAGACTACAGGATTTTAATGTACAGGAAAAGGTAAGTAAAATTTTATTTTATTAACAAAAATTTAAATTATTTCTCCTTCAGATTATTCTTCCAGAAAATTCAAAGAATGCTGACATCCAGCAACCTCCATCAGCTGAAAATAAGTATACTACGACAATATTATTCAAAAAATTCAAATAATTAAAATTATCTTTCTAGAACACCCAACACTCTCGTAGATCCTAAACCAACCTACTTGAATGATGCTCAACCTGCCATCAGACCTAATCTTTCTGATAATAACACTACCAGTTTTCTCCATTCACCAACCGAACAGCTTGATCAAATGGTTGAAATTGCAAAGTATAATGATTTGTAATATCCTTTAAGACTTAGTTAAAAAAAAATTTAAAATTTAGAAATCGCTTAAAAGATTTGGAAAACGAAAGTGAAGAATTGGACAAAGCCTATCAACTATATCTCAGAAAACAGGACGAAAAAAAGAAGAAATTGGAAAACGGAGCAACAAAAATTTGGGATAATTATAATAAATCGAAAACAATTCTTAATACAGTCGTTGTGCCGGCAACTATTACTCCCACAAATTATCAATCGTTACAGCTCGCGGAGTATATCCCCACAAATTCTTTCGGAAACGACGACGAGGAAATAAGTAGTGATTTTTCTGATAAGATTAAATTTTCAAATCCTTTTGTTGCTTTGAAAAATGACCTATTGTTGACAAAATTTGGATTGATTGAGAATTCTCCGAAAATCGAGAGTACAACAACTAAATCTACCAACAAAAAGAGTAAAACCTTTAAAAGATCTAATGTAGAAAAATTTTACTCGGACTCTACTTCTTCATTTAGTTCAAGAAAAGATAATTCCAAGCCAAGAGTTGTTTCAGAAATTTTAAAAAATCCCGCAAAAATAGATTATAGTCAAGAAATAACGATTCTAGAAGAGCAATTAAAGAAAACTGACCGAAAATCTACTGAATCGAATCCAGAATCACAAATTTTAACTGACCAATTAAAGAGAAAGGATCGAAAACCTTTAGAATCGACACAGAAACCAATCGGAAACTGTATTCAATCAATCGAAGTAAATAATTCTCTTAAGAAGGATGACAATTCGAATGAAAATAACTTTATTCCCTCCAAACCAATAGAATCAAACAGAACTTCAACTGAAAAATTAAACAAACTTAATGAATTAGCCAAACAGCAAATAACATTGATTTCTCCCCAATCAATTGAATTGAAAGAAATTTTGCCTGCTGATAAAACAGATGAAGATTTTTTAAACAAAGACCCAATAATATCTCCCAAATTTGATAGAGTTGATCAAATGTCAACACAGAAATTTGATAAAATTCCTGAAACTAATCAATTCTATGCATCTGTTAGACATCACAGCGAGCATGAAGAAAGTGATGATGATGACCGGCTTGTTATATCAACGGGAAAGAAAAGTTCATCGTCTGATGATTTTTGGAAATAAAACCAATTAAATTGTTTTTTTAGTTTCCGATTAATTTAATTTATTTTATTTAAAAAATTGTTTTTATAATTTTTCTGGTATAAATATTTTTATTTTTAAAACAATACGATTGTTATAGCATTAGAGTGGATTTCCATGTAAATATTGATACAACAAAGTAGAGCGAGAAGTACCTTTTATACGAGAAAAATATAAAAGTGCGATAGGGACAAAAATCTCCGATAAAATTTTGTCA
>JANSTW010066697.1:0-10697 GCA_027564275.1 Diadocidia ferruginosa | reverse complement strand
TATGTAAACAATATTTTTTAGACAACGTCAAATGAGCTTTGGTCCGCATTACTAGAAATGGAAAAACAAAACCCACCAGAAAGGATCTTTACTTTAAATCAAAATCAATTTTATAATGAAAATCGTTTAAAAAGATCATCTGAGCAAAATTTATTTGCTGTAAAACATTTAAAACGAGACCCATTATTTTTAGATCGATTAGAAAGAAGTTTGTTTTATAATATAAAATAATAGTAGTCTAAATTTAACTTAATTACACTTATTTTGTATGTTCATAATTTGCAAGATAAAAAGTAGGTGAGCATTAAATTTTCAAAGATTACAAAATTTATTATAAAAAAAATTAAATAAAAGTAAATTGAATATATATATATATATGTATATGTATCTATAGGATCGTACAAAGGTCGTATTCGAAAAATTCAACGTTTAGCATCTCGACAATATAGTAATCCAATTTATAATTTCAAAGAGACATATGATATGTTACAAAGAAACCACTTTTCTTTATCTAACTTTGAAAAAAAAAAAACATTGCATGAACTTACGGCGATTTCATCAAATATTAATGCATTGAATGATTTTACTGTAGAAAAACCTACAACAACCAACAGTTTAGAAACAGAAGAAACAGCATCCACCGCAGCTACCTTAGAATCCATTCAAATATTGTCAATAATACCAACAAAAACTACTTTAAGAAATAATATAAGAGTAGATGCTAATTCAACTAAAAAAATAATTAAAAGACCGCTATTACAATGTAACAAAAGAGGACCACCTGGAATTCCTGGACGTCCCGGTATTCCTGGAGGTTTTTTTTGTTAAAGCTTATGAAGTTATTAAAAACAAAATAACATTTTTGTTATTTTGTGTAAAAATTTTAAATCTATTTTTGATTTGAATTTATATAATAACATTAAACTTATAAATGTTTAGATCGTGGTTATCCTGGAACTGCAGGCAAACCTGGCAACAATGCGAAAAAAGGCAAAAAAACAATCAAAGATCTCTTATGTATACAATGTCCTTCAGGCCCTCCAGGCTTAAATGGCAAATATGGTAAACCCGGTATTGTTGGTAAATTATTTTTTAATATTGTACTTTATATCTTTTATTGACCTGCATAAAATTATGTCTCAAGTAATGTCCTTTTCATAAAAACAAAAATTACTTATATTCAGGGTCTCCAGGAAAAGATGGGCTACCAAATAAAACAATAGCACGTCACAAACTAAAAGGACCACCGGGTTTACCAGGAGATATTGGAGCACAAGGTAAAAAAACTTAAAAAGTTTCAAATTAAATTTTGTATTGAAGGAAAAAATGCTGAAGATGGAATACCAGGACCACCAGGCAAAAACGCCATAAAATTAGTAAAGGGACTACCTGGAGAACAAGGAATACCAGGTACTTTTTTATTTTTTATTCTCATTTTCAAAAAAATTTTAATCTAAATTCTCATTATGCTTTATAATTCGTCTTCTTTTAATTATATAAAAAATAATTTTAATTTTAGGTCTTATAGGTTTTCCAGGAAAACGTGGAATATATGGGAAAGATGGAGCATCAGGAAAACAAGGAAAATTAGGTAAATTTTATTATCTATTTAAGTTTTTCTTCAGATCTACAAATAATTACTGTTTGGCTAATTTTTATTTCTTTCAAAATTTCAATTGTATCTTAATCAGTAAAACAGCATCCTCAACCGCATGTTTTTTAAAAATAAATCTTCATAAAAATTTCTAAAACATCTACATACTAAGCTTTCTAAAATGCATTTTTACAAACTTAGACAATACTTTTAGTGACTTTAATTGGGTTGTAATCAATTTTGAATTTTTGCAATAAAATTCTTTATTTTTTTAAATAATAAATGAAACTATTTACTACATATTAAAAAAAACAAAGTTAAATAAAATAGAATTGACCATTTTTAATTTAACTTAATAAAATTCAAAAATTTAGGATTAATTGGTTATCAAGGAGAATCTGGAAAACCCGGAAAACCTGGAAGAGCTGGGGAACCAGGCTATAAAGGACCTTCAGGTAAGTAATTTAATTTAAAACAATCAAACGGAAAGAAGCAGAATGTTTTATAAATATTTACATGAGTTTTGATATTATTTAAACAAAAATGTCATATTTAGGTATTCATCATTATTGTAATTGCCCAATACGTCAAATTGCTTTAATGGCGTTACAAAGTCAAAATATTGATATAAATGATTATTTGAAGCGTTTCAAACAACGTGAATCTTCTATTAAACAAAATAATGTTGATCATAATAAAGTCTCTGAAAAATATTCATCTCTTTTTTATCGATTATTGTAAAAAAATACGTTTAATTTTTTGGATGGCAATAATAAATAGTTATTTGTAAATTTATATACATGCCACAAAACAAAGCATACATATTTATTACTTTAAAATTACTGAAATTTCAATACTTTACTATTTGCCTACTAAAACTATTAATGTTTATTATTGCAAAACAGTTAAAGTTATATCTAGATAAAAATCTTGTTAAATAATAGTCAGAAAACTTCACTCCAAAAAAAATGTTTCATTACTTTTCAATTTATTAAAAGTTTAAAAAAAATATAAATACATTTACAACTTGCGTTGACAAACTTGCTTATTTTCTATTACCATTTATGCAGTTTCTCTTCTTTAAATTTAAAATCAATTATAAATTTTTTGCTTTGTCTTGGTTTTATCAATTTTTTATTTGTAAATCAAAAAATTGTAATAAAGTCATTTTTTAAATGGATATAAAAAGACTACCTTTAAACTCAACATTAAAAAAAAATATCCAAATACATTTCTCTAAAAATTGACCATTAATTTGTTTTAATTTCTTTCCATTTTTATAAATGAGTGTATTCCCAACTTTGACAAAATTCGTATTCGTAATATTCTAATTTCCTTGTGATGTCAGTTCAGTTTAACAAATTTATTTTAAACTTACATTTTTGTCATTCGCTCTCAAGGTGCATTTTGCCAAATTTATTATTTTTATTTTATCATTACTTCAGTTCCGTTATTATTCTGTTTTTTAAGTTTAATATAAAGAGCTAGTTAACTTGGAGATATACCTCTAATATTATATTATTGGTGCGTAATCTGTCACCTTAAAAAATTCCAATTTTCAACTTAAAAAGTGATGTTTAAAAGCTGTATTTTGTAAATATTTTGGCGAAACTATTGTATAGAATTTTTTTGCTTTTTTAGTAATATTTTCTGTCCTGATTACTGTTGTGAAGCGATGAAGGATATTGGGGATGCAAAGGAACATACTTATCAATTTTGGAAAACTCAGCCGGTTCCTAATTTTGGTGAGTAAAGTTTGGATGAATTTATAAAAATTTAAACTTTTTTTTCTTTTTGAAAAGGTTTTAAATAACAATTAAAATTGACGATTTTGTAACGAAGAAGCTTAATGACTTTTGACACTGTTATTTTTATAATAATTTAACAATTTATAATTATTTTAGATTAGTTTTACATTTGTTATGCTTTAGTATTGTTAATATCAGTTCGATGATTTTTATGATATCTAATTTAATGTTATTATACAGAAAGTACAATTAGAAACTTTATTTATGTAATCTGTAGTAATTTTTTTGCTACAGAAAATTATTAAAATTTTTATCAATGATTTTAAATATTTAAAATTGATTAAATGAATTGTATTGATTTATTAAAAAATTTTTGGAGGTCAAAATTAGTTCGACTTAATTTAGTTTTGTAATTTTGCACAAGCAGATTATTGTAGCCACTTTTTATGTAAGTTTTTTACAAAGAGTCTATGTATTAACTTTTTTTTTATAATCTTTGTTATTTTTATGGTTAAAAATAAGTTTTTGGTTTATTTAAGATTTAAGAAATGATTCACATTTTTATTTCTTGTATATAACTTTGTTAATACAGAAGCTTGATTAGCTTTTAATTATTAAAAGTGTTATTGTAAGGTAAAAATTTGCTATGGTATCTTCATTACATTATTGGAGCATTTTCAACGGTACAACAATAAACTATGTTTTTTAATTTGCTGGTTTAACCTTCTTTTAATATGTAGTTATTTAATAATTATTTAATTTCTTGTTTAGTATTTTGTATCTTTCAGATGAAACTGTAACAGAGAACACGTTTATAAAGCCATCGGTGAATAAGAATGAACTTCGTATTGAACCATATTCACTACCTGAGCCATTTGTTTGGTCGAATATTAATATTCTTAACGATATTGAGCTTGGTGAACTCTATACTTTACTTACTGAAAACTATGTCGAGGACGATGAGAATATGTTTCGCTTCGATTATAGCCGTGCTTTTTTGCAATGGCATATTTTTATTTTATTTTTTAAAAACTTTATGTTATTGACGTTATTTTTTTTATATTTAAGACTTGCTTCGTTGAAAATTATTTTGTTTTGTATAATAGAAAATATAGAAGTTTATTTTTTTAAATATACTCTCAATTCTAGCAATGCAATTAATTAAGGAAAAATAATGAAAAGCATAACTTTTTAAAATTTTTTACTTTAAGGCTTATTATAAGTATTATATATAAGCTAATAGGTTTGTACTACACTTTTTTTCATTATTATTTGAAGAGTTATAATTCTATTATTTTAGGGCTCTTATGGTACCAGGTTGGAAATGTCAATATCATTGTGGCGTAAGAGCTGGTAATTCTGGTAAGTTATTGGCATTTATTGCAGCTGTTCCTGCAAATATTAGGATTTACGACAAAACTGTCCCAATGGTCGAAATTAATTTTCTTTGCGTTCACAAAAAATTGCGTACCAAGCGTGTTGCTCCTGTGTTGATCCGCGAAATAACACGTCGTGTTAACCATGAAGGCATATTTCAAGCAACCTTCACTGCTGGTATTATTATTCCAAAGCCAGTAGGCGCTTGCAGGTCTATTCTTTGCAGGTCTGTTAAAATTTTAAGTGATATGGAAATAAATTTAGGTATTGGCATCGGTCTCTAAATCCAAAAAAGCTTGTTGAAACAAATTTTTCTCGTATTTCTCGGAATATGACAATGCAACGGACCATCAAACTTTACAAACTTCCTGATGTATTTTTTATATATAATGACTACGCTGACTGAAATATAATATTTTTTGTATTTAGGAACCACAACTTAGTAATTTAAAACCTTTGGATGCGGGACAAGTTTCTAGTGCTTTTCAATTAGTGGATAAATATCTACAAAAGTTTGATTTGTTGCCAGTATTTACGGAAGAAGAGTTTATCCACTTTTTTTTGCCGCAAAAGGATGTGATTTATTGTTATGTGATTGAGGTTTAATACACTGGAATTTTATATTATTAAGAAACAATTAATTTTAGACTGATGGAAAAGTGACCGATTTTTTAAGTTTTTATTGTCTTCCGTCTTCTGTAATGCATCATCCTACACATAAAACGATTAAGGCTGCTTATTCTTTTTACAATGTTGCAACAACTGTATCGCTAACTCAACTTATGAGCGATGCACTTATTCTTGCTAGAAGGGTTTGGTTTTATTTTTTTTTTGTAAGTTAAAATAAAGGGCAGCCGACTACAAATAAAAGTATTATTGTAAGTCAATTCTAAATGCAATTTTTTTTAGTTCAGTTGATTAACTTTAAATTTATTATTGAATAAGCTGGTTTGTTAAAGATGCTTACTAATCATAAATTTGGTTCTTTAAAAAATTATTATTTTTGCAACTACTAATGGCATTTTTATATTCTTCCTAAAGTAAGGATTTTATGTATTCTAAAAATGCTAATTTTTTTTAGGAACATTTTGATGTGTTTAATGCATTAGACTTAATGGAAAATAAAACATTTTTGGAAGAGTTGAAGTTTGGAATTGGTGACGGGAATCTCCAGTATTATCTTTACAATTGGAAGTGTCCAGAACTTACGTCTGAGCGAATAGGACTGGTCTTGCAATGAGTTTTTTTTGAATACTCTATTTCTTGTTCTGTTGTGAGAAGTCATAGAATTTTTTTTTCGATAAAATAATTTGTAAATTACAAAATTTTGGAATAATAGTGGTAAATAATTTTAAATTAAGGTTAGTAAAATTTAATAGTTTAGTAATTAAGACCAACAAAAATTTTTGTTTAGTCTTTATTGTTTAATTACGTCATATTTGAGAGCTGTAGTGGTTTCAAATTTTGTTTTTATACTGTCTCTGTACGTCATAATTATTTGTCTACAAAAAACTGTTTAATAAAATTGTGGCATCAATTTTTTACAATAGAATAATACAACTTAGCGTTTATTAGTTTTATAATTTTAACTTATTTTGTTGTAGATTTCGAAGAATCTTATTAATAGAAGTCAATGAAAATATATATATAGGATGAATTATCTCTATACAATGGTATTGTAAGGCTTAGTGAATGGTTCATTTTGTTGATAGACTGACGGAGCTTTGTAAGCTTTGCCTTCGTCATTATATATGTTGCTTTGATTAGTATTATTTTTTCTCGTTTTAACTCCAGAATTACTACGTCGCATTAAAACTGAAGAACTTATCACTTTTTCTGGTTTAGCTTGAAGATTGGTTTTTTCTTCGTTATTACATTGTTTAGAAGTTAGTTGCTTTTGTTCTTTAGTATTTGTATTTAGAGAATGGTCTATCCCATTGTTTGATATTATTGGAGTTGATAATCCAGCCATGGGGTCATTGTAATTAGCCGGTAAAAGCGATGCTACCTTAAAAAACCAATTGTTTAATTAGTTAAATTAGAGCAGTGTGTTAAATAGATGGACTTAATTACAATTTTTTTTTATAAAAGGTATACGTGAAAAATTTTAGCAAAAACCTTGTGCTTTTTAAGCGCTTCATGGGCCAAACTTCCTTCTTTGGCTACAGCACTGCCTTGCAGAGATAATTTTAACTGCCCGCAAAATGAAGCGCGCAAACTACGCTAAAATAAAGTTTACTAACCTTCCTAACGAAATAAAAAAGCTTTTTTGTCCTATAAACTACAAAAAGACCGTCAAAGATAATTTTTTAGCGGTGTTAGATATTAAAATTAGCTTAATATTGATGAGAAGTTTATAAAACAATTAGTGGTGAAGAATTTTTTGTCATCAAAATTTATTAAGCTTGCTTCAGGGGTATCATAATAATATTTAATAATTTCTAATTGGTATTTGAATTTTTAATATATACCATAGAAGAAATTTGTCCTTTACGGGCTTCTATACGTGAACGATAAAGAAATTCACCAAGCGCTGCTAACATTGATGCAATCATGCCACCCATAAGAATGTAAAAAATACCTGCTACTTTACTCAAATTCAAACTTGCACTAGAGACGTCCTGTAATATTTATTCGTTAAATATTGGCTTCATTTAAAAAAAAAAGAAGCTATTACCTGATCTAAACCTTTATCACATTCTCCTTGATCGTACCACCATGTATTTTCTAGTTTTTTTAGTTCGCCTCGCTCTTGGAGAGCCAAAATAGCCAAGTTTATATGGTCTCTATTATAGAATTGATAAAAAAATTTATTTCAAGGAAACATGTTTATAAGATTTGTCATAATTTTGTTTGTAAAGTTCAAAAACAAGATTTTTGTTCTTAAAGATTGCAAAAAGATATGAAATATGATTAAATGTAAGTCTTGTCAGACGGAAAAGTTGATTAAAATGCTCCCAGAGGTAAAAAATTTCAAAAAACTAAACACTTTCAAATTTTTTTAGCTCATCTTTTTTGCCATTCTTGCTTTTGTTTAAAATTGGAAAAAAGATTATAGAAAATAGTAAATTATTTCCCTAAGCACTCTAAGTATATTTTTTGTGCTTTAATAGGTAAAGTTTAAAACACAAATATGACAAAACTTATGAAATGATCCGTTATAAATGATTCCTACTTCCACTTTGAGCCAAATGGGGTTGCAACACCATATCCAACACTATTCAGATTAGCACCTAAATTCAATTTATAGAAAACAATAATTACATCTAATTTTGCAAAATTTGAACATTCATATTTTTCTGAGTTTTTTAATTAAAATAAAAACAACAAACAAATCCGATATGCTTTTTGAATCAAGTAAGCCAATTTTATTTTTTAATGAATTAAAGTAACATACTTTTTTCTTTATTGAAGATTTGTTACAAATAACAATGTAATTTTTTAGTAACAGTAACAGCACAATACAGATTAAAAATGTGCAATTGATAAAAGTTAGAAACGAAAAAGGTCATATATGTAAAAAGAAAGCAAAAATTTGTGTTAGTTCAAGAAAAGACGTATTTTCTAAAATGATTTTCTTACCAACTTTCATTGTATCGCAGGGCTTACGAGTATTTGCATATTCATTTGCCGTTGCTTCCAATAGGAATGCGTAACGACCTTTATGACTACGCACACGTTCAATACCCTCTGCGTAACTAGATGTAAAGACAGAAGGAACCTATCAAATTTCTTAATATTACTCTCTTATGTTAGCTAAAAACGATACCTGTGATTCCATAAAACTCCACATTCTTTGATAAATTTGAACGGAAGAGTACTAAAAAATAAAAATATTTATTAATAAATTTTCTAAAGTTTATTTGAATTTCCAATGACCATTTTAAATTATAATTTCCTTAAATTGTAAAAAAATTTTAAAAACTAAATGCCTAAAAACAAAAACAAAAAAATTTTGCATAAAAAACTTTGTCATAACTGTAAAAAATATATACATAAGAAAACAAATAACATTTATCTTAAATTTATAAACTTGAGGTTATTTATAAAGTTTAATTGCACAAAACATGATGTGTACTTTTTTGAATATGAATACTCTAAATATTAAAGCTTTTGTTAACCTTGAAAAATTGAGCTGTTGATCCACCTTGCTGAATGCCATATTTAATTTTAGACTGTTTAGCTAAATCCTCAACACTTTCAATTGGTGCTTGCATTTTTTCAAGAGTAAGAAAAGCTGCTAGATTAGCAGTATATGAAGAAACAATAATCATTGTAAAAAACCACCAAGCACTACTTGCAATTCGACCACTAATAGATCTAGATTTTTAAATAATTTTACACATAAATTTTTTCAAAAAAGCAATTTATTATTAAGTCAAAAAAGGAATTAATAAAATTAAATTAACACAAAAGTATTTGATAATATATATTGTTGTCTATTAACACATAACATATACACATGGTGTAGCACGCAAAAAGAGAATGAAAAAAAGGCCTCGATCCGAAGGCACGTTTGCAAACATTGGGCTTGGTACATTATGTGTTAAAAAATGAGTTCATCCAACATAAAAAATTTGTAATTTTTAAAGTTAAAAGTTAAAAATTGTCTTAAAAAATACTAAATTGTATTGGTTAAATTTATGTATTCGAAATTGGGCTTGGTACGGTACGTTATGTTAAATAAGAGGTGTACCTTGGAAGGATGTCCGTGCCTTGTTGCATAAAGGCAGCTAATGTAAACCAGAGACAATTGTAGACAGAAAAATCATTCGAAATTGTAAAACCACCATTTGACATTTCTTCCACACGCCATTCATACGGACTAAAGCGGGATACTAAAAAAATCACTACTGACACCTAAATATAATACATATTTAATGCAAAATATAAAATTTGTTTTTTTAATTATTTTAGCTAAAAGATGAAGTTTATTTAAAATTTAAGAATTTTTTAATAATAAATTAACGATTAAGAACTCGCAAAAATTATACTTAAGCTAAGTAAAATTAACATTTTAAGTATACCCCAACATATGCAAAGATAATGTACATCCAAATCTCACTGCTTAATGGCTCAAGAAAAGAAAACACAGAAAATTCTAAAAAATCATTGTATTTAATGTGCATTTAAATTTGAGTAAAACTAAAAATTACCTTGTTTGTCAGGTTTTTTAATCATAATACTAATTCCAGTAGTCATAAATGGTTTGCTGAAGTCAACAACACGTTCCCTGTCCTGCAATTTTTTTAATCAAATTAAAACATTTGTCGGATAATTTTTAGTATATAATATATTAAAATTTGAGCTTAATTTTAATAATTAAATTTTATGCTTAATTTGAATGTTTAAAATGATTATAAAGCTTAATAAATACATTGTAGAACATTACATTAACCTGGTTTATTGTCAAAGATGCTACTGAAACATCTGCTTCACCACGTAATAGATGTCCGACAAGTCCATCCCAAGAGCCATCAGGTTGTTTAGCACCGTATTTATTACTTATAAAGATTTCATAATTAAAATCTTCAATAAGGTCACTTAAGAATTTCAACAAATCAATGCAAAAGCCTAGAAATGTAAACCTTATAGCTTAATCAATTGCAAAAGCAGTTATAAAAAGTAAAACTATTTAACTTTTACCTTCAAAGCGTCCATTGCCTTGACATTCACTGGAATTTACTCCATCACAACCGCGCTTGATCATGACAAACGGTTCAACTAATACTGAAACAACCTTAATTGTTTTTTTTGTGTCAAGATCTCCAACACTTTTACGCGTATGCTGCGCCACTGTACGATTAGTTAAAAATCCAGTGCCTTGTCGCCATGAAAAAAGCTAAAAAAGTTAAAATTTTTTTTTTTAAACTAAATGGATATATTTCCAAAATAGGAACACATACAATCATAAACAATAATATTTGCAAATCTAAAATGAACTTAAAATTATCTTTCAAAAAAACTCAAAATATTCA
>JANSTW010066686.1:0-10697 GCA_027564275.1 Diadocidia ferruginosa | reverse complement strand
AAGAATGGCGTGACCTCAAAGTTTTGGCAAGAAACAGAGTGCGATGGCGGACATTTGTGGATGCCCTATGCTCCCACATCTTGGAGTAAAGGAACAGATGATGATGATGATGATTGCTAGCAGTAGAGCAGTTGGCTCAAGAGGTCGTGAGTTCGAATATTCGGTCTGCCGGCCGATTTTTCTAAACTTTGCAATTACTAATCGCATTTGTAAGTGTACATTTATTAAAGTAATTCGTTAAGAAGTCACGAAAATTGGGTAGTGACACCATCAGATATGGTTCCTCTCATAAAAAATAAGAGTAACAAAGTGAAAAAATTACTTAATGGATTTTATTGATAAAAAAATAATTTATAAAATATTCAATAAGTATAGGTCCAATGATATTGTTAAAATTTGTTATTATGTATTATGTTGACGTGGTTGTTTGTTACGATATATACATATATATTACATTATACATAAATTGCAATTGCGATAATTGTTGCATAATATAATATATTATGTACATATATCTAAATATAAACACATAAATTGCTACTTTTATATTAATCATAAATTGATGAATTCCTAAGGCATCATCGAAAAAATAAGTTTAAATAATATATAATTATTATCGATTCACAAGTGTAAATATAAATTTCAGCTATCTTAATTTGTCTTTAATTTAACATTTTGTGAGTTTTTTTTAAATAAAAATATTAAAATTCAGAAATATTATTTAAAAAATATAATAAATTTTATAATCTCAATTTATTTGTTGTAAATTTGATGATAGGTAGATTTCATATTAGTCGACCCAACCCAATATATATTATGAACTTTGATATGCATTATAAATTATTATATTTTTTTCAACTGTAACCCCGAAGGTATTTAACATTTTTATATATTTTTTTCAATTTAGTTTAATTGGGGATTTATTTTCAAACCTTTTTATATTGTTATATAGAAATACTATATATGTATATTATGCAAGGACATGTATAACATAAAAATAGTTTTTTTTAAATCAAGGCCTGCTACTGTAACCCAAGAAGCTTATATAGAATAGAAGCGACATATAAATTTTTGCTACTCAAAATTTCAAAAATATTTGTGTAGTCAGAAAGTCAATCATCATCATCATCATCGTGTCGTTTACTCCAAAGCGAGAGAGCATAGGGACCATATTACCCTTTTTTTCTATCTGATATCATTGTTTTCATTGAAGACTATATCAAAGGTAGAGTGTTGTCAGCAACTCGCACTAGCCATATTTTTTGGTGATCTTCGGGGCGGTTTTTACACTATATATGGAATCCTATCAGTTGGTGTCATATAGGCGGACCAACGGCTTTAAGTGACTTCCGAACCACTCTCAGAAAGTCAATGATACTATATAAATCTTTAAACTTTTTATATTTATTGATCACTGTATAAATAAATTGTAAAATATATATAATATCACAGAGAACAGAATGTCAGAATATATCAGAAGCCTCACGCCATATTTAAAAATAATCCTCTTTTTTTCTGGTGGACTCACGACTTTGAGGCCTTATAATATAATGAAATATGAATATTTTTTAATATTTTGTTTTCTTAAATGTTTGCTGAAATTTTAACTTTATTGTTATACAAAATTTAAGTGTTTAAGTATAACAGTTAGGCTAATATACTCATAGTAGTATACTCATTCTAATGTTCACCGTAGGTCCACAGGGCGTGAAATCTCTGATATATTCTGTTCTCTTTGATAATATCTATATATTCTATATACTATGGTCCATGTCACCATTATAAAATTCTTTATTACTAAAATTCTTCTATTTTTAAAGTAAGTTATAAATAACTTTGTACAAAATAGAAATGTTGACCTATCATGCTTCATTATAAATATAGACTTTATATTATACTAATATGATTAATTGTACAAAAAATATTTAATGGATTGGACAATGGACATGCAATTATTACTATACAGTGTAGTTTCAAATAAATTAATTACATTTGATAACCTATGATGAATATTACATAGAGTCATACTTATATGTAATCGATTTAAGGTCAAGGTGCAATATAATTTGCAATAAATTTAGATACATATTATTATATATAAGTACCTGGTTTTTTATGTTTATTCACTATTAACCAGTTCATCATCATCGTGTCCTTTATTTCAAAGCGAGGGAGCATAGGGACCATTTTACCCTTTTTTCTATCTGAATTACTATTATACTATACATATGTAACACCCTGTTTATATATCTCAGAATGATATATATTATATATCTTTATTAAATACATTTTGGAATAAATTAAGAAATGAAACAAAAGGTTTGATGTTATCATCAGCTTATATTTATACAGACCTAGTCATACGTACGTTATATATATATTTTGTAATATACAAAACATTATTAATTATTATTATTTTTCTTAGCTTTATTATCGCTTTTATTATACAAAATGTTACTTTTCTTCTCATACATATGCATTTAGCGTAATATTACCATTAAAAGTTGTATAGCTAAATGTCAGCATAAATTTATTTATTATACAAAAAAAAATATTAACTTTTGCTCGCGTATAAGCGTCTTTTAGTCTAGAGAAGCAAGAGATTAGTCTTAAAAGCGATTTTTAGCATTTAAAACGTATACAATTTTGTGTATAAATGAATCTGGTGCTTTGTGCGTTAATAATAATATAATTGATATAATATAAATTTAAGATTAGTTCCGGTAAAATGTTAATGAATTTTTGGATATTTACTAAAATCGTGTTGGTTTATTTAGTTAACAATAAAGTGCTATGTAGTTTTGATGTAAACACAGACGTTTCTTTTGAACTCTTTACAAATGAACGATCGCTAGATGATCATCAAAAACTTACAAACGATATTGAACGTTCCAATCAAATAAATGTTACATTTAGTCCAAATCGACCGACTCGTATATTTGTTCATGGCTACATGAGTAGCAGGAAAACATTTTTAAGGTATGCTGAGGCTTACCGTAACAGAGGTGATTATAATTTTATTGCTGTTAATTGGCTAAAAGGTTCAGTGACCATAAACTATTATCGGGCACGACATCGAATCGAACGAGTAAGTATATATCTATTTGATAAATAATAATAGTATATATTTGTTAGACAACTTAAAATGACTAAGAAAGTGATCAAATAAATTGACTATCATCTTTTTTAATGTTTTTAAAATAATAGTTTACATTATTTTTGTGCATGTTTACCTATTATGTATAATGTATATATAGGTCTTAAGTGTAAGCTCTACATTACTATAATTTTTATGATTATTTTCACTTTTTTTATTTTTATTTATATACGGTTAGTATAGAATAAACTTGTCTTGTAATCGCGATAAAATTTTGAAAAATAGAAAAAAATAAAACATATTTTTTCTTACTTCTCTTTGAATTCCGAAAACCGAAAAATGCAAAAAAAAATTGTCCGTCCGTCCGTCCGCACTATAAAGTCACCACAGAAATAGAAAGTTCTATATGAGATACGTTCTTGGAATTTTGTAGGGATGGTTTTTTGGTGTTCATATTGTTTGGTATTGAATATCAAGAATTTTACTCCCCAGGAACTAGGAAATCCAATGCAAAAAAAGGAGGGAAGAAATTATAGTACCAAATGAATAAAAAGTTCTAGATAAGATCTTTAAATTTTGTGGGTATAATTTTTTGGAGCTCCGATTGTTTATAATAAATATCAAACATTTTACTTCTCAGGAACTGGTAGATCATATACAAAAAAACGGGATAGATGGGAAGAAATTATAATAAAAAGTTCTAGATGAGGTACGTGTTTGAAATTTTGTAGGAATGGTTTTTTTGGTCTTCACATTGTTTGGAATAAAATATGATGAATTTTGCTCTTCAGAAACGGGTACCTCCGATGCAAAAAAATAACTTTATAATAGGGAAGAAAATATATTACCACAAACAAAATGTAGATATGCTAAGATATCGAAATTTGGAAAGGATATTTTTTTGTGGTCTTTATATTTGTAATAGAAGCCAATATAAATAAAAGTTTTTTCCACACTTTCGTGTGACAATGGTAACAGCATTTTTTATTAATTTTGTATCAATGTCTTTGACTATAAAAAGATTGTTTTGTAAATAACTTATATATTGCACAATTTGTCTTGTCTAGTAATAGTATACAATTAGACTTTATAACGAATTTTGTATTTTCTGTAAAATATTGCAGAGCAATGCACTAAATAAAAATTTATTACAAATCATAATAAAATATGTCTTATAGAGCATAATATTTGTTATTATTATCCATATTATTAGTTACAATTCATTACAATATAAGTAAACTATACAATTTTATATCAATTGAACTTTACATTATCAATTTGAACTCTATATACGATAAATAGTGTATATATATGCAATATGGGAATGACACTTACACAATATTATAGTACATATTAATGCCACGCACAAATAGATAAAAATTAATTTTGTTTACTTGTTGAATTAATTTTATATGTGTTGCAGACAGTCTATTATTATATTAAATTGATTTATAAAATGTATATTTATTTTTAAAATAAATCACAGCATAGCTATATAGGTGTAATGTATATATATATATGCAATATGCAATATGCATAACATTTTGTTGTAATAATTGTTATTATTAATAAAAAAAAAATCGAAATTAATTAACTGAAAATATATTATATCAATTAATAATATTATATAGAATTATGAAATTGAAAAAAAAAAAATCTGAATAATATTGTAATATGTAGTAATGTTATATATCACATAAGGTATTCAAAATGATTCATTTTATTGCAGGTTGGTATTGCTTTAGCTGCGTTCATTGATTATCTTGTAGAATTTAAAAACCTAAATCTGACGGATTTGGTCGTGGTTGGACATAGTCTTGGTGCACATGTTGCTGGTATTGCTGGAAAAAATGTTCAATCTGGTAAAATTGAAATCATTGTTGGTCTTGATCCAGCATTGCCACTGTTTACCCTATCTAAAGTACATGGTCGATTAGCCTACACCGATGCCAATTATGTGCAGGTTATACATACAAATGGCAAACAAGCAAGTATTCTAAATCCGATAGGCGATGCAGATTTTTATCCAAATTTCGGAAAAATTCAACCAGGTTGTAGTCAGGGCATTACAGGTTGGTTTAGTAGAAGTATGTTTATAAAATATTTATATATATGCATACGAAACTTTCTATATTAATATTTTCATTTAATTAAACTTAATTTTCACAGAGAAATGTTCACATAGTCGGGCACATAAATTGTACATTGAAAGTTTGAATACAAATTCAACGTTTGTCAGTACGAAATGTGCAAGCTACGAAGAGATAAAGGAAAAAGTTTGTACTCCAACCGGCGAGACAGCTAAAATGGGTGGAGATGAATATTTGAAGATGAAGCCAAAGGGAATTTATTATATTAAAACTAATTCTGAGCCACCATATCAAATTTAGCTTAGGAAAAATTGTATAGCTTATATTTTATTATAAAAATAAAACTTTATGCATATTGTGATTTCAAAATTTGTTTATGTCAACAATATTTTTTTTCGTTTAAATTTTCAGCAGTCAACATGTGACTTTAGAACCACAGAAATTTAATATAAATATACCTGTGAGGAAAAGGTGATAACTGCGACATTGGGAAAATTCTTTGGTCAAAGCAGAATTCAAACTCAATAGTAGTTTTTTTCTTTTTTCTGTCGTTGTTTGCTCAAATTTCCATACACTTTACATTGAAGCGGGTATAGTGAGTTGAGCTACAGAACAAACGCGATGACGAAATTGCCTATATTTTGGCGATAAAAATTATATTCATATCTTATATGAAAACGTAAAATATCGCTATATACAGTCATTCACATATAAATAAAATGTATATCGTGTATATTATAAAAGTAAAAGGTGACCGAACATAACACCCAAAGACATAACGCCCAAATGCTTTACCATGCTTAAACCGCAAAAAAAATATAAAATTTTCCTTCTAAAACTTTTAAACAAAGCCATGGTTTTATATTTAGCTGCTATGATTTTTTTAGAATTAGAAAAAAATCTTGTTATAGCGGTTAGGCGTTATATCTTTGGGTGTTATGTCATGTCACCAGGTAAAATTATATTATTAAGTATTGTTAAATTCTTTATACTCGATGCCCGTTTTTGTCTGTTTTGAAAATTGTAATTCAACGGACAAAAAAATATGTATAAAAAATTATAGTCAGCAGAGTGCTTAATATCTGATCTGCTCGCAAAAAAACGTATAATAAAATAATTCGTAAGAATTATTAGAATATATAACTACGGTAAATTATTATATTTGTCACCACATCATAATTCAAAAGAAGAACATATTGTCATAATATAATACAAAATAAAATTATATATTATATTTCTATTGTATACATAAGGATATTATATAATTTTAAAATGTGAAATATAATAATATGAATATCATAATTCAAAATAAACATTATATTTTAAATTAATTTATTGTTCTTTTTCCTCGACTAGAACATATATTCATACATAATATAATATGTTTTATTATTTTATGTATTATTAATATTAAATACGAGTCATATTTTCAATTTTACAATATTATTATTTAATTACAAAGAAAATTTTATGGAATATATTTATAAACATGTGATGAAACATCGCATGAAATGCAATACTCATTGCTTCCGAATAAATGTATATCTATTAACAGATCATACTACGTACATACAAAGGTAATTCATGCTCGTCAAATTATATAATTTATTATTTAGGAATTATGATATTCAACAAATTTCTATGTACACAGAATATTTTATGATGTTGTATTATGTCAATGCGCGATGGAATGATCTTTTCTCTTGTATATATAGCATAGCTGCTCATATCCTTTTTTTCCTTTTTATTTTATAAAATATTAAATAAGAAACAATTCAGTATTAATAATACTTGGGAGCAAAAATTGTGGCTATGTGGCAAAGAACGGTATGTGTGGGTTTATTAGAAAAAATTATAGGGATGGATCTGTACTATATAGGCGGTTAGGTGGCCGCCTTGGGTTCCAAACTCTCAAAGTAAGTGGGTGCTTTTATTATTTTGTATGAAGTAGCATATTTACATTGAGGAAAATAAAGCTGGCTAATAATGTAAGACTATATTAAAGCAAACTGCGGTAAGAGCTTACAAACATAATTTATCAATAAACTAGCCTTCGAAAACAGTGAGTAGGGTCACGCTTTGTGTTCAAGAGGTTGGGTTGTGGGTTTGAGACTCGGCTGAGGCAATTTCATAACTAGACTATCACTTTTCATTCGTAGGTGTTTTAAAATAAATTATAAGCGATCGCAGTGGTTTGGAAGTCACTTAAAGCCGTTGGTCCGCCTATGTGATACCAACAGATAGGGTTCCTCATATATTGTAAAACCCGCTCCACTGATCACCAAAAAATATGGGTAGTACGAGTTGCTGACAACACTCCACCTTTGATATAATCGTCAATGAAAACCATGAGAAAACAATTGGTATAATGCTCCATATGCTTCCATGCTTTGGAGTAAAGGACACGATAATGATGATAATGATGATGATAATATAGATATTTATTTATACTCATAAATATCAGTCATTTATAAATTACAAAAAAAAAATATTGGTCTGTATTGATATATATTGATTTTTTTTTTTTTTTTCAATATAAAAATCTACCCCTACTCTTCAATATGTAAAAAACCGGCCTAATCATTTCTATATATATATTGATATAGTGAGCTCGTGGCTTTAACCAAATTTCTAGAGCCGGCCCCTGCCATGTAATTGTGTAATTTAATATTGGTATTATTTTTTCTTGTATATTTTTTATGGTTTCCTTGTTTTTTTTTTGTTTGTTATTCAATTTTGTATAATTAAATTGGGAGTTTTTTGTGTCTAATTTTTTATATAAGGATGTTGTAAAAATAAATCATTCTTTTTTTCTATAAATAAAAGTTACAAATTTTCTTAAGGGCAATACATGCGATAATAAAAGAAATATTTGAATATGTTGAAATATGGGGTATAATTTACTTGAATGAAAATGCGTATTATAAATTAAATCAATATAAATAAAGTCACATCGGAATTTTTGACATTTAATATTTTATTTTAAGAAAAATTAGTTATAATTTCATAATATATAAGTTTCATCCACACAAGGATTGTTGAGAAATATTGTGTTCGCTTTGATTTCATATACAAAAAATAATATATTCAATATAATAATTCGTACTAATTTTATTAGAACATATACGGCCAATTGATAGGATACAATATTAATGTTATCAAAAAACATTCATATTGCTTCAGAAAAATAATTGACATTGTGAAATATTTTATTTTTTAATTAATACTTAAATATACTTAAGACAGGGATATCGAAGTTCATTTCTATCGAGTATATAATGAACTAAAATGAATATACTCGCAATTCCTTTTTGTTTTTGTATATTTTTGGTATGTAAAATAGTATATTAGATTTTTTTTTTCCAGCAAGTGTGGTAAATTTATTTAAAATTAATTATAACGGATTTTTTTTTTACATACCAGTCACACTTACGTGCGAGATATATTAACAAAGAATGTGTAGAATTAAGCTCTCCGATACAAGAGTTTTACATGAGCTTATATAAAAATGTTAGAAGAAAAGTCTAATAGTTTAGAAGTTATTTGAGTTCCCCCGTACCTTTGCTTTACTAGTGGGCACTCTTAACTCATATATTATATTTCAAGCAAATGCTTAAAGGTTTAAGAATAAACTTTTTTGTAATTATTTTAATTATACATGGAAGTTATTAGATAGCAGGATAATTATTTATACAAGATGTTTATTATATGGCCAATTTAAAATAGAATAATTATTTATATAGTTGAAGTCCGACATAAGGCGTCGAATATCATTGCAGAAAGTCAAAGCTGAGGGAAAGGAATGACGTGACGTTAAGGAAATTCACAAGAAATTGATATGGCGAAGATTTTGTGGATGCTTCTCTGTCTAGAAGTCATGGACAAGATGATGAGAATGCAACTTATGTAGTTGTTGAGCATCTTGCTTTTAAAAATTTATTTATATAGAACTGAATCAATTTTCACAAAAAAAAACTCATCTAATGAAGTGTTAGCTATATATATATAGAAAAACAACCTTAAACAAACACTTATAACTTTACGATATTTTTTGTGTCAACATATATGTATATATATAACGATGTGAAATTCATATAAATTGTATATTTTATTTTGAATTCCGCATATTTTATGTTATTATAAGAACATATATTTTACCCCGTACATTATTATATAGAAATATACTATAGCGTTTGATAAATAAATATTTATGTAGAATATTCTCTTCGATGGTACACATTTTATGTGAAATATAGAAATTACATTAAACATATTATATATATAAAAGAACATATTTTCACATTGCTCTGTATATACATAATATATTCTATTTATGAACATCGATATTATTTTAAAATTATTGTAAATAGATCGTTAGATGAATGTGATATTTTTCAATATTTTTTTTTAATATTTTCAAACCAATTTTTCCCCTATAGTTGACAATTTTATATATAAGTTATCGCATCCATATTACTCAACTCGCATTTATTATTATATATAACTTACATATATGAACCTATTTTATATACCAAACAATTTATTTTGTTGTGGGTTCAGCACTGCTCGGTAGCACTATAAACTTTAAAAAGAGTGTAAAATTTCCACTTCAATTATTATTATAAAAATGAATCATCATGTATCATATTTTGTAAAAATATTCGAAAAAAAAATCAGTTTTCTTTTTCCAATAACATATACATATATAGTATATATCAGCATGTGTGTCAATGCTCATGTTACTATATATAAATATTATAATATATCGGAACTCGGATACATAATATTATGTACTATAATACATGTACCTTTAAAATATGTGGAAATACTATTTCATATACCAATAATAATTTATTGTCATGATGACAAATTTACTTTATAGTTTTTTTTTACTTTTCAGTTTTATAGACATTCATCATTCTTATGTGAATGTATGTGCGGCTTAGTAACGTATATACTAAAATTTTTATATTTATTTGAGATATTAATTCCATGGTGTGATTTATGTCCTTTATCAGTTCCAGTGGTGGCTGATATATTAAGATATACTTTGGGTTTGAAATTTTTAATTTATAGATATATTTTAAAATTTATTCATATTAAATCGTTTATGAAAAATTTAATACAATAAAATTATTTTAAATAATTATTTAATTAAAAAAATGTAACCAAGCACATTTATATGGGCAAAATCAATTGAATATGGCAATAATACTCCCTGTTATAGCTCCACAACTGATTACTCCTACTTCATATATTGTTTACGCATATATTTTGCCCTTTTCTTAGCACCAAAATGTTATTTTAGGATAAACTAAACATTTATAATATAATTTTGTTTAAACTATTAATATAATATATAGCTATATAAATTATTAATAGAATCATAAGTCATTTTATTTAAAAGGATCTTGATAATATTGGAAAATATAAAGACTATAATATTATAATTCAACAACAAATATCATAAATATATAACGTAGATATATAACGACTAATTTTATCATTTA